>JAXIVJ010001698.1:0-127500 GCA_036785665.1 Chirona hameri
AGACCTACTGTCGTGCGTGCTCGAGTGCTGCGTCGCATTGACACTGATGCCTACCATCGCGATCTGGCTGCTGTCGATTGGTCCGCTGTGCTCGCCACTAACTCGGTTGCGGTGAAGTGGGAGCTGTTTTCCAGCCGGGTACGGCTTGTTATCGATCGACATGCCCCTTTTAGAGATGTTAGGCTTAGGAACCCGGTGGCTCCGCCTGTATCCGACCAGACCCGTGACCTGATTGTCCGTAGAGGCGTAGCTCTGCGTGCCGGCGGACACGCCTCCACCGAGTATCGCCAGCTCAATCGGGAGGTGCGCTCAGCAATTCGTGCGGACAGCAGGTGCGATATCACCGACAGGATCCGTGACGATGGCTCTAGCGCCCTCTGGCGGCACATGCGTCACATCATCACTGACAAGCGACCAAGCCTTCCAGCTGTCACTCCCGACGTCATGAATTATTATTTTGTCGGCGTCGGCCCGCGGGTGGCCGCAGAGGTGTCCGCGCTCGGTGCCGTCCAGGAGGTGCCGGTGCGGCTGCCGCGCGTAGGCGCCTGCGTTTTTACTCTGCAACCCATCACCCTCAGTAACTTGCACCTCATCATGTTTAACATGCGCAACACATCCGCGTGTGGCAACGACGGTCTTTGCATTCGCATTTTTAAACTTTCATTCGACACCATCGGCCCTCTTATACTGCACATCATCAACTCTAGCATCACTTTTAACGAATTCCCAGAAGTCTGGAAGCATGCCCTGGTACACCCGATACACAAGTCCGGGGATCCTGACAATCCTTCCAACTTCCGTCCCATCTCAATCCTTCCTGTCATGGCGAAGGTAGTGGAGAAGGTGGTACAGCACCAGCTCCACCACTACCTCGCATCCAACCATCTCCTCTCCCCATCTCAGCACGGTTTCAGGCCCCGGCACTCTACCGAGACAGCCCTCATCAACATCTCAGACCGCGCGTTTTCCGTCATGGATCAAAGTAAAATTTCGCCTCTTTGTCTTATCGATTTGAGTCGCTGCTTCGATGTCATCGATCATGCCAAACTGCTAGCCAAATTGCAGCTTTACTGCATCGACACTTCCTGGTTTGCTAACTACCTGTCCGGCCATACGCAGAGCGTCAGTCTCTCTTCAACATTGATATCGGCATCTCGTCCAATCACTCAGGGAGTTTACCAAGGCTCCTCTCTCGGCCCGCTACTCTTTACTGCATTTGCAAATGACCTCAGCCTGCATGCCGCTGGCGCTTTTGTCACGCAATACGCCGACGACACCCAGGTTCTCGTCTCTGGCCAAAAATCCGCCCTTCCGGCTCTGATCGGTGACATGGAAGCAGCCCTATCCTCCATGGACGCGTACTTTCGGTCAAGCGGTCTTAAAGTAAACGAAACAAAATTTGAGCTTTTCCCTATCGGCACTCGGCAAAACTTATGCAACATGCCCTCGTTCACAGTGAAATTTCGTAACACGGACCTCGTCCCCGGTAACGAAGCCAAAAATTTCGGTATCACTTTCGACCGTTATCTTTCTTGGGATTCATACGTTGAGCAGCTGTCTCGGAGGTGTGTTGGCATCCTGACCGCCATCTCTCACCTACGTCACTACCTACCACCCGGCTCCCTACCCACCCTCGTCTCGGCCCTGGTCTTCTCGCACATCCGCTACGGACTCGCAGTGTACGGTAACGGTTCTGGAAAAAATCTGGCCACCATCCAACAAATATTCAACTTTGCAGCTCGCATCATTTCTGGAAAGCGCAAATTCGATCACATCTCTGGCGTGCGAGAGGACCTGGCCTGGCTGGATTCCCCGGACTTGGTCGTCCATCACACACTGACACTGCTCCACAAGGTCCGTCGCACTGGGCAGCCGGAGTCTCTGGCCGTCCAATTCCGTACAAACCGCGAGCGACCCAACCACGTGCGTAGCACCCGTAGAGACAACCTCCTAAGTCTCCCCAACATACGCGGCTCAGCAGCGGGTAAAAGGCAGTTCGTGTATCATGCCGCTGACCAGTACAACTCGCTGCCACCTGAGTTTACCGTCATGCCTATCACAGTGTTTAAGCGCGCATTGGAGAGGCGACTGGTGTCTGGTGACGATGACGATCGCCGCTGATGGACTGATCTGATGTGACTCAGACTGATATGTTCATTTAGACTTGTAACTGTATACTGTATGCTTGTCTTTTACCCACTTCAACGCCATCATTGTGTGACTCTGTGCCAGGAATAGCCCCTTTGGCTTCGGCCATGTATAGGGGACGGCTACTACGAGGTCAATAAATAAATAAATAAGTACCTAGGTATGAAACTTGCAAGTGAGTTCGCTATTTCCAATTCCAATAAGTTTTGCACAAAATTGCTTGAGATCTTCGTTGTTCTGTCTGACCTTACCATGTCATTGTTGATTGTGTTTAATGTTATGCTCTGCAGTCTTCTCCCAGGCAATTATGATCTCAGTAGATAAGCAGGTAATAGGTATGATTGCCTAAGTCAGGCATCATGAATGCTCTGTTGGCAGGGTTTCATGAACTACCATATACCAACAGAGCCTGCCTAGGTAGTAAGTAGTTAGTACCTACTTCCTACAATATGAAACTCATTTTTTTCCCCGTAGAATCAGTTTGAATCGATTCATTTGGTGATTATTTGGTGATTCTTCGCAGCGCAATGATTCGATTCTTGATTCACATTGATGTTTGCGTAAAAGGAATCGATTCACCTGTGATTTTTCGTCAAACGGTGACATTCTTGAATCGTTAATCGATTCACCATGAATCGTTTACAAGCAGGGTCCGAGGATTGCTTTGGAGCTTGGGTGCGGAGTGGAAAATTGTGGCTAAAAATACGCATAGAGAGTGGAAAATTCAACACAAAAACATACGTACTCGGCTTTATCAATACCTAATCACCCGCTCACCAGAATTAGTTATTACCTATGCCAATTCTTACCTGTCTTTCCCGCCACAGTCTGTCCCTAGCATTACATCCATGAACCAGTATCAGGGTTCCAATTATCCAATGCATTTTAAAATAAGGAGTGGAAAATTAACAGTAAAACTCGGGAAAAAGAGTGGAAAAATAGCATCCATAGGGTGTCGTTTTCCACCCAAATTTCCCAATCCTAGGACACTGTTTACAAGTCTGCTGATGAGTTTTTATTTACTAGGAAATTGAGTTTATCAAACCACTCGTGATAAAGAACTATTTTGTATTAGTATTTCGATGGCTGAAACAGTTGCACATCCGTTACGATTTGCAAGGTAATGTCCTTTTAATGAATCAACACTACCGCTTATGGTACTAATAGGCGAGGCAAGATAGGGTCGGACCTGGACATGGCTCGAATCTAGTCTTGTGTCGCACCATTCTAAAAAGAATTAATGGGGCCACCATTGACCAGCGTGGCGATGGCTCACCCAACCTGGGATGGGAGCAGCAGGGGTGCAAAGTGCACGTGCTTTCACGGTGCGATATAAGTCATGTTGAAAGAAAACTGGCCGCTTCTGGCCGCCAGATGTAGATGGCGAAAGTTTCACCTTACGTTGTTGTGGGGTACATCCCTTTCATTCGGCATATGTAACAAGAACCCACATGGCCTCCCTCATGCACGTGCCTTGCACGTGCAAACTGCAGTATTTACATATTTTAACTATAATTACCTATTTTCGTTTCATCCTGTGGCCACAAAAAGGGCTCAAACACAAAACAGACAAGTGTCTGTGACGCGTAACTATGTTACCTATATGCATGCAAAGTTTAGCCCGCACAGAAAGGTGCGCGCGGTGGGACGGCTGATGCTTGTTGTGGTCAATATCCTCCACTAGCTTAACATCCTTACTTGTGAGTGAGTATCTCGACAACGCCAAGCACCACATCCACGCACTTTCGGCACAGACATTATGAGTGTCACACCTCTCTTTAGTGCCACTAGCATCACCATGGGTACGCCATGTCACCGGTGGCGCGTGAAAAAGTGTCACCATGCAATGGCACCGTAAGGCTATCTTTAGGGCGACATTGTGCAAAACTGAACCATTAACATTTTTCCCTTGGTTGGTCACCACCAGCCAATGATGTGTGCTAAACATTCACAAAGTGGGTTTGAGATTGAAATCCGGTGACAGGCGCTACAGCAAAAAATGCAGTGAACCTCCATTCCGGAGAAATCATGTTTTAGAAATGCTTGATATATGTATATGCACAGATGCACACCACACCCCGACTCCACCACTTGTTATAAACGCTATATATGCCCGCAACCGCCATACATCATCCAAGCGGTCGGCATCCATAAGGGGTGAAAGCTGCTCCCCCTCAGGGGAGAGGGTGCGACCATGTTCTCGTGAAGTCTTCTTTTTTTCTGAAATTTTCGAGTTAGCGACACCAAACTTGGTACACCAACAATGGCGGCGCCACCATAGGGGCAGGGGTGGCAGACTGCCACCCCTGCCGTGTCACTAGGGTGGCATTGCCACCCCTAAAATTTAGGCCATTGTTAACATTTTACCGGTGCTGTTTTGTCAAAATTGTGGATTCCGACCGCTGTGAACATATATTTCACAGCGGTCACAGTTCCCTTCGTCGACCAATGCAAATTTTAGTCACGTTAGTCTATATTGCTATTCAAACTATTATATCTAGTCATGACCATAGTATTCACCAATTTGACCGAAACTTTCGCTCTGTATCGGGTAATCTAAATTGACTTATCTAACCGAGAGCACGCCCATGTAACAGCTGTGCCGGCGCCAATGGGCGGGGCAGGACAGGGTGGCGGCAACGGGCAGAGCAGGGTCAAGGGCGGGGCAGGGTAGGACGGGACAGGACAGGAGAGGACGGGATAGAGGCGCGGCAGAGGCAAGACAGGGCAGGGCATGACAGGATATGGCGGGACAGGGCAGGACAGGGCAGGGCAAGACAGGGCAGAGCAAGGCAAGGCAGGGCAAAGCAAGACAGATGCGGCAGGGCAAGACAGATGGTGGTGCAGGGAAGGGCAGGGCAGAAGCGTAATATCTTAATTAAGGAAATACAATATAATTAATGTTAACCCGTGCACAGCCGGGGTTTGCGACAACCACAGACTGCCGGGAGGGGGCGGATAGCCGCCCCCTAAGATCTAAAAAACCACACGGTGTAGCGATAAGCAGAAAACGACGTTACATAACTCGAGACAAGCTCTATCGAAAGTATACCGGCCATTTCTTAGGCCGGTCAACATTGAGGTCACCAGGGTTCATCAAAAGTCAAATTTCGCCTATATATGGGTGTCCTTAATGGAAATGTTTTATATTTGTATTAGTTTTAAACTGAGATAGCCATGTCCGTTATTGAAATGTCTAAATTACTAAGGTCATCTTTCCCAAAACTAAACCGTTTTTAAGCAATTTAATTTACCATTTGCAAAATGACTCTAGGCTGGTGCAGCCGCTGATTGGCTGACAGCCACCTGTTCAGCCAATCCCACTTTGTCAGCCAATCAGCGGCGGCCTATAACTCAATAATGACGTCATTCGCCCAAATCTAAAAACTTAATTTGTATCAAGTTAAGTGACTTTTCGAGTGAAAAATATCACTATCGTTTTCAGCAGCACTTACTTCATATTTTCTACTACAACCAGCGTATATTTGACAACTTTCAGAAAGGTGAAACATTCCCTTTAACAAAACCGTATATATCTCGATAACTCAAAAAGTTAGCGACACAAGCCATGTGTCGCTTCACACGTGTGTATAATTTCGTCTAATCATACGGTGCCGAGGAATTTTGTAAGACGAAACGCGTCCACCGGGTGGTGTTTGCTGTTCCTATGTCTTTATATGTCATAATTGTCTTGACATCAATAAACTTGCATGTTTATACCAATTACGAAATAATAACGAAATAATTATACTTTATTCGGTACTTTACCATACCCACCGCAGCATTCAAACATTGCCTTACATATATGTGTTGCGGGTTCCTGTTCCTGCCTTTCAGGTAGCGTCGCCGTCTCTCATACCACTCCAGCTTGATAACGAACCTCTGTATTGTTCCACATGCTTCCACATGACCCTAATCATCATGGTTCCACAATCCACATGACCGTGCTGCCACAATCTCCACACCGATCCAATCCCGACGCAACACCCGCAACCCCCATCACGACAAAAGCGACGCCGGTTCCGCGCGCGACTGGCAGTTTCCCTAGGGGGCAGCGCCACTGAAATATTGTACAACCGTTACATATGTAAGAAACGAGTATACTCGTTTCTTCTCCTAATTCCTGTCCAACGTACTGAGTTCCAGGATTATACTTACAGGAGCTATTATTTTATAATTATAAATTGTCTACCATCTGAAAAACGCGATACATAGTTGATTCATCGTGGGGTGCTAGTAATATTTTATGGGTCCGGTATCAAAATAAAATGTGCTAAAATATTTGAACAACTTGCAAAAGTAGATACCTATCATATAATTAATAACACAAAAATAGGACGAAATGTCTTGGGTTTTAATCTTGTTTGTCGCGAGGTTAAAGGCATTTTATACTTCGGTGGCACTTTTTCCCAGTAGAGGATACATGCGTATACCTATTCAGTCAATTTTGCCACCCCTGGCAAAAATCCGTGGCGCCGCTCATGTGCACCAATAGAGATCGACGAGCGCTTTCTGGCGCTGTATCGCTTGAGGTGATCGGGTGCTGAATGCGCGTGCGGTGCACGTGCAGGCGTTCTCACCCCTGTTTCAGAAATGGTCGTTTCCGCTCACAAGATACCGAAACTTGGCGCGATAATTTTCCTTGGTTGTGTGTATTGACACACGACACATGCATTCCGAGGCATTCCGATTTCCCCGAGGGGTGCATCTGGCACGTGCACAGGGTATCCCGTTGCGCACCGCTCTGCCATATCAGGCGAACTGCGCCTCCTAGAGCGCTACAATTTGGCACAGTAGTAAATGTACACACACCATGGTCATTGCGAGTTACTTTGACCGCATCGGGGTAAGGACCTGCACGTGCGCCATGTACCCCTCATATGTAAGGATATGTGAAAGGCGTCATTGTGGAAAATTGAACTGTTAACTTTTCCGTATTGTGCCCGCAGTCAGCCAATTATGTGTTCTAAACACCCTCAAGGTGGGTTAGCGATTGCAATCTTGTGACAGGCGCTAGGGCGAAACATGTACTGAACCTCCATTCCGGAGAAATAATGCAGTATCGAGTCGGCTGTGGCCGACTTGGAAGTTTACCGTCGTACCATGACAGCTACAGTTTCTGGCCGATTGGTTTCAAACTTACAGGATTTCATAAGGTCATAGGTACCCACAACTAATCTCGTTTTTTTTTCTTCAATATCGGTGACCTAAGGTCAGGTCAATTTCGTGATCTACCCATTATAAGTAAATCGGGAAATATTCAAATGCATCCCATTTCGAGGATATGCATGACATCAGTCCAATTCCGTCAGTATCATGTTATCATAGGTCGTTATTGATGATCTAGATACACATTTTGTTCCGTGACTCCTACAGTGTCAGCCGAGATTATCCGAGGTCACCAACACAATGTTGTCCATATCTCTTGACACAATTAAGATAGAGAAGTGAAACCGTCACCAATGTGTTTGTGTCGTCGAGACACGTCTCCCAATATGCAACATGACTTACTTGGGTCACCACTTGACCTTGACCTGAGGTCATTTTTTTAAGATGGCCTAACCTGGTCAAAAAGAATATGATTCAAAGCACCTTGACGAGACAAACACGATGCCGTCAACATTATTACCCTATATGTATTAGGTAAAACGTTATTTGCAATAAACTATGATTTCTCCGGCATGGAGGTTCCGTACATTTTTCGCTCTAGCGCCTGTCACAAGATTTCAATCGCTAACCCACCTTGAGGGTGTTTAGAACACGTCATTGGCTGACTACGGGCACAATAAGGAAAAGTTAACGGTTCAATTTTCCACAATAACGTGTTACACACGTGTTATACACAAATAACGTGTTACACTAACCTTACATATGAGGGGTACATGGCGCACGTGCAGGTCCTGACCCCGATGCGGTCAAAGTAACTTGCAGTGACCATGGTGTGTGTACATTTACCACTGTGCCAAATGTCAGCGCTCTAGGAGGCGTAGTTCGCCTGATATGGCAGAACGGTGCGCAACAAGATACCCTGTGCACGTGTCAGGTGCACCCCTCGGGGCAATCGGAATGCCTCGGAATGCATGTGGTGTGTTAATACACACAACCGAGGACAATTATCGCGCCCAGTTTCGGTATCTTGTGAGCGGTAACGGCCATTTCCGAAACAGGGGTATAAACCGCCTGCACGTGCACTGCACGCGCAACCAACGCCCGATCACCTCAAGTGATACAGGGCCAGGTAGCGCTCGTCGATCTATATCGGTGAAACAGCTTTGGTGTCGCTAACTCAAAAATTTCTGCAACCAAAGGACACCAAGAGAAAACAGTTGGACCGCCCTGAGGGTGCCTCTTGCACCTACCAGGGTTGCCGACCCCTGCGGTGGTGTATCACGGTGGTATCCATCTTTAGCGTCTATACCAAGTGGTGGTGTGATGGTGTGGTGGCGCGGTCTGCATCTGTGCACATATAACAAACATCTGTCAAACATAATTTTTCCGGAATGGAGGTTCAGTACATTTTTCGCCCTAGCACCTGTCACAAGATTTCAATCGCTAGCCCACCTTGAGGGTGTTTATAACACATAATTGGCTGGCTACGGGCACAACAAGGAATAAAGTTAACGGTTCAATTTTCCACAATAACGCCTTTCACATATCCTTACATATGAGGGGTACATGGCGCACGTGCAGGTCCTGACCCCGATGCGGTCAGAGTAACTCGCAATGACCATGGTGTGTGTACATGTACTACTGTGCCAAATTGTAGCGCTCTAGGAGGCGCAGTTCGCCTGATATGGCAGAACGGTGCGCAACGGGATACCCTGTGCACGCGCCAGGTGCACCCCTCGGGGCAATCGGAATGCCTCGGATTGCATGTGTCGTGTGTCAATACACACAACCAAGGAAAATTATCGCGCCCAGTTTCGGTATCTTGTGAGCGGAAACGACCATTTCCGAAACAGGGGTGAAAACCGCCTGCACGTGCACCGCACGCGCAATCAGCACCCGATCACCCAAAGTGACACAGCGCCAGAAAGCGCTCGTCGAGCTCTATTGGTGCGCCAAGTTTGGTGTCGCTAACTCAAAATTTTCAGAAACCAGAAGACTTCACGAGAGAATGGTCGCACCCTCTCCCCTGAGGGGGTGCAGCTTGCACCCCTTATGGAAGCCGACCGCTTGGATGATGTATCGCGGTTACGGGCATCTGTAGCGTTTATAACAAGTGGTGGAGTCGGGGTGTGGTGTGCATCTGTGCATATATATATCAAGCATTTCTAAAACATAATTTCTCCGGAATGGAGGTTCACTGCATCTTTTGCTGTAGCGCCTGTCACCGGATTTCAATCTCAAACCCACTTTGTGGATGTTTAGCACACATCATTGGCTGGTGGTGACCAACCAAGGAAAACAAGTTAATGGTTCAGGTTTGCACCATATCGCCCTAAAGATAGCCTTACGGTGCCTATTGCATGGGGACCACTTTTGCACGCGCCACCGGTGACATGGCGTACCCATGGCGATGCTGGTGGCACTAAAGAGGGGTGTGACACTCATAATGCCTGTGCCAAAAGTGCGTGGGCGTGGTGCTTGGCGTTGTCGAGATACTCACTCACAAGTAAGCATTTTAAGAAAGTGGAGGATGTTGACCACAACAAGCATTAGCCGTCCCACCGCACGCACCTTTCAACCTGTGCGGGCCAAACTTTGCATGCATATAGGTAGCATAGTTTCGTGTCACAGACACGTGTCTGTTTTGTGTTTGAGCCCTTTGTGTGGCCACAGGATGAAATGAAAATAGGTCATTATAGCTAAAATATGTAAATACTGAAGTTTGCACGTGCATGGCACGTGCATGAGGGAGGTCATGTGGGTTCTTGTACATATGCCGAATGAAAGGGATGTACCCCACATATTTTAGCTATAGTAAGGTGAAATTTTCGCTATCTCTACATCTGGCGGCCAGTTTTCTTTCAACATGGCTTGTATCGCACCGTGAAAGCACGAGCACTTTGCACCCCTGCTGCTCCCATCCCAGGTTGGGTGAGCTATCGCCACACTGGTCAATGGTGGCCCCATTCATTCTTTTTAGAATGGTGCGACACAAGACTAGATTTGAGCCATGTCCAGGTCCCCTATGTAAAATTGGATATCTTGCCTTGCCTATAAGCAGACTTGTGCCTGGATCCCGAAGTTGGATCTGGGATCCAAGTGGATCCCTCGGCATAAAATGCATGAAGATCTTGGATCACAGTGGATCCCTCTGCATAAAATGCATGAAGATCTGGGATCCTCCTGGATCCCTCGGCGTTAAATGTTTCAGGATCTGGGATCTTGGTAGATTCCCGTCTCAAAATATATCAGGATCTTGGATCTTTGTAGATCCTACGGCATACAATATATGAAGATCCGGGATCTTTGTTGATCCCTCGGCGTCAAATAAATGTCTAAAAAAAACATTGGGATCTTTCTAGATCCCACGCCTTACCTTCGCCCGTGCAGCGTCCGATCACTGCGTGACCGTGCGGGTAGGGGGGGGGGGAGTACTCCCCCTCCTGGCGTTTCGCCCCTAATTGAGCTAGAACTTCTATTAAAAACGAGCGTGTTGCCAGTGACGAGAGGAAGCCATTGGCACCCGATACAAAGATCCTGGGTCATTAAGTGACCTCTGGGGTCATGTCAATGACCCAAAAGTCATCCAAATTGTAAATGCGTAGAAATTGAATTTAATCGAGCTAGAATCGTGAATGCGCATACACCTATGCTTAATGGGTGCCAAATTTGAAACCAGCGTCACAAAATGTCCTATTAACTGCCAAATTCAAAAAAGGTCATGTCAGGTCATCTGAGGTCAGTGACCTTGGTTGACCTGTGGAAGTGCATTACCCCAGTGGAACATATAATTATGTAAAATGGATCCCAGATTTGAAATCAACGTCACACAATGTCCTAGAAACTGCCAGAAGCCAAAAATGTCATCTGAGGTCATCGGAGGTCAGTGACCTCGGTTGACCTCTGAAAAGGTCAATCAAGGTCATAATCTCAGTGGAAACCACAACTGTCACCTGCAAACACCTACTCCTGAATAACACACACTCGGAAACTGCACAAGCTACAAAGATCGATACTACGGGACGCCAGTTGCGCCTGACATTACCTTGAAAAAAGATAATAAGTCACAGGTCATGAGCATTAGAAGTTCAAAATTACAGGGTATGTGTTAAATTGTTCAAAAGTAGGGTACTGAAAGTTTCATCGCAATCGGTGGATACTTACGCGAGTTATTCCCGAAAAACCGAGCCGGGGGAGTTGCATCCCCCTGCACTAGCGAGGGGGAGTTGCATCCCCCTGCACTGGCGAGGGGGAGTTGCATCCCCCTGCACTGGCGAGGGGGAGTTGCATCCCCCTGCACTGGCGAGGGTTAGACAGGATCTAGGATCTTTGTGGATCCTTCGTCCTAAAATGCATGTATATATTGGGCCTTTGAGAGTATCTCAGCTTCCTGGTTACCTGGGATCTCAGTGGATCTCTAATTTAAACGAGCCTCAGATCTTGAAACATGCATGGACTGACATCAACATTTGTGAATTCTATGTTGCGTATGTAGTATGTACTATGTATAATATAATTAGTACCTGCAAATTACCTAGTACCTACTAGCAAACATAGATATCGTAATGAATTCTCCCATATGATAAACTTAGCAAGAAGTAGGTATGTACATACATACCTTATAAAGGTACCTACTTCTTGGTTATTTAAGACTTTTGACTGGATCCCGAAGTTGGATCTGTGGTCCAAGTGGATCCCTCGGCGTAAAATGCTTCACGATCTGTGATCCAAGTGGATCCCTCGGCGTAAAATGCTTCAGGATCTGTGATCCAAGTGGATCCCTCGGCGTAAAATGCTTCAGGATCTGTGATCCAAGTGGATCCCTCGGCGTAAAATGCTTCACGATCTGGGATCCAAGTGGATCCCTCGGCGTAAAATGCTTCAGGATCTGGGATCCAAGTGGATCCCTCGGCGTAAAATGCTTCACGATCTGGGATCCAAGTGGATCCCTCGGCGTAAAATGCTTCACGATCTGGGATCCAAGTGGATCCCTCGGCGTAAAATGCTTCAGGATCTGGGATCCAAGTGGATCCCTCGGCGTAAAATGCTTCAGGATCTGTGATCCAAGTGGATCCCTCGGCGTAAAATGCTTCACGATCTGGGATCCAAGTGGATCCCTCGGCGTAAAATGCTTCAGGATCTGGGATCCAAGTGGATCCCTCGGCGTAAAATGCTTCACGATCTGGGATCCAAGTGGATCCCTCGGCGTAAAATGCTTCACGATCTGGGATCCAAGTGGATCCCTCGGCGTAAAATGCTTCAGGATCTGTGATCCAAGTGGATCCCTCGGCGTAAAATGCATGAAGATCTGTGATCCAAGTGGATCCCTCGGCGTAAAATGCTTCACGATCTGTGATCCAAGTGGATCCCTCGGCGTAAAATGCTTCAGGATCTGTGATCCAAGTGGATCCCTCGGCGTAAAATGCTTCACGATCTGGGATCCAAGTGGATCCCTCGGCGTAAAATGCTTCAGGATCTGTGATCCAAGTGGATCCCTCGGCGTAAAATGCATGAAGATCTGTGATCCAAGTGGATCCCTCGGCGTAAAATGCTTCACGATCTGTGATCCAAGTGGATCCCTCGGCGTAAAATGCTTCAGGATCTGGGATCCAAGTGGATCCCTCGGCGTGAAATGCTTCAGGATCTGGGATCCAAGTGGATCCCTCGGCGTAAAATGCTTCAGGATCTGGGATCCAAGTGGATCCCTCGGCGTAAAATGCTTCACGATCTGTGATCCAAGTGGATCCCTCGGCGTAAAATGCTTCAGGATCTGGGATCCAAGTGGATCCCTCGGCGTAAAATGCTTCAGGATCTGGGATCCAAGTGGATCCCTCGGCGTAAAATGCTTCAGGATCTGGGATCCAAGTGGATCCCTCGGCGTAAAATGCTTCAGGATCTGGGATCCAAGTGGATCCCTCGGCGTAAAATGCTTCAGGATCTGGGATCCAAGTGGATCCCTCGGCGTAAAATGCTTCAGGATCTGGGATCCAAGTGGATCCCTCGGCGTAAAATGCTTCAGGATCTGGGATCCAAGTGGATCCCTCGGCGTAAAATGCTTCAGGATCTGGGATCCAAGTGGATCCCTCGGCGTAAAATGCTTCAGGATCTGTGATCCAAGTGGATCCCTCGGCGTAAAATGCTTCAGGATCTGGGATCCAAGTGGATCCCTCGGCGTAAAATGCTTCAGGATCTGGGATCCAAGTGGATCCCTCGGCGTAAAATGCTTCACGATCTGGGATCCAAGTGGATCCCTCGGCGTAAAATGCTTCACGATCTGGGATCCAAGTGGATCCCTCGGCGTAAAATGCTTCAGGATCTGGGATCCAAGTGGATCCCTCGGCGTAAAATGCTTCAGGATCTGGGATCCAAGTGGATCCCTCGGCGTAAAATGCTTCAGGATCTGGGATCCAAGTGGATCCCTCGGCGTAAAATGCTTCAGGATCTGGGATCCAAGTGGATCCCTCGGCGTAAAATGCTTCAGGATCTGGGATCCAAGTGGATCCCTCGGCGTAAAATGCTTCAGGATCTGGGATCTGTGTGGGTCACTCGTCTCAAAATATATCAGGATCTGGGATCTTTGTGATGCCTCGGCTTATTGTGTACCTGGATATGGTGTCCCATGTGGATCTCGGGATACAGGACACAGATGTCCGGATCTCAGCTGGATCCCGGAATCCAGGCACATGTCTTGTACTAAGTACTACCTACTAGGTACCTATGGTACTAGGTAACTATCGACCACGTTTTTATGAATATAAAATAACATTGTCATTGCGCAAAGTTTTAGTTGGCAAGTGATTTAGCACATTTATATAGCTTTAGCTGCATGGTCAGAATGGTGTTTCGTAATTCTTAATTTATGTTCTATCAAAAACAATCGAGGAGCATCATCTCGGTCATTGATAGTCATAAAACTGCTTTGTGACAATGAATGCATGGCCTTCCAACGGTGATATCGCATACATTTCGGCGGATGTTGCTTTTCTTAGTGCCCATAAATATACCATACAGATACGGAATTTTCTCGGGCGTTGTAGCATTCCTGCTCAATGCTCAAAACATAAGGAAGAAATATCTCGTATTTTCTCCGTTATTCCCATTAAACACTAGGTTATAATAATATTTTTATCACGGTCATCAAACCTGGCAATTCTGCAATATGCGCGGATTCACAAAGCACACAATGTGACGCTTTTTATTCTTCTGAGATCTGGCGCGAAAACACGACAGCTTGCCTCGTCTGGAACTGCTCGAAGTAGAAAAAGGTCACCGCCTTCGCCGCTGTATTGTGGCTGCGTTTGAGTCAATAATTTCACGTCTTCTGCGCGCGACCAGTGCAGTGATATCGACGCGTCCCGCCTGGGGCAGCGATGAGCCGCCACTCTCTGCCCCGATGGACACATCACCAGGCAGATGTCGGCCCGGTACCAAAGCCTCCGCCGACATGGGGGCGGTGCTGATAAAAACGACTTTGAGCAAAACAACATCGCCCCGATGTCGCCAAGGCTGGAGCGATAGCTGGTTTATAGCTCATGTTTTGTAGATTCTGGCTACAATTGGCGCTCTTTTAGGGTCTATTCGCCATGCCATGGGCTCAGAAGCTGAGCATTGGTTTGCGGGAGAGCGTTCCTTGTCGCAAATCTGGCTCGTAAAGGTTCCGGGGTACGCTATACAATAATCTTCACATGGGATTGTATTGCCGACAGGCCAGTCGACAACGGCAAATATACACGACGGCAGTTGGCCTCTGAATTGTGTAGCCGACATTTACCCCCTGCAAACGGTTCTTTATTTGAAAGGAATCCCATTAAATTGTAACTTTATTTGACTTTATTTGTCTCAGTCTGACAACCATTATTAAGACCGTTTCGACGTAGGCTGATAAATATGATCTTACTGTCACAGGTGCATAGTGCCGCGTGTGTAGGTCCGGATCGAGCAATCGCTGCACTTAAGAAAATATCGACAGCACTCCTTATATTATATAGCAGTATTGTATTGTATTGCATATTTACGTCTTTGGGTGTTCCACACTTGCGACGTGGCTATAATGCCCAGCGTCAATAGATGAAAAAAGGTGAACATGGTAATGACAATCACAGAAAAACTCGCATTCACACAGTCTCACAAGAGTCACCGAGTCATGAGATGCCTACTAACAGCACGATTCAACTTATTGACGGGCAGTCGAGTCAGTTCCGAAGGCAGAGCGTTATACAGGGCAGGTGCCCGTCGATGAAAGCAGCGCTTTCTAGCATTGGTACGAGATGCAGGGACGTATAGCTGCGAGTCCAGCCTTGCGCTACGCTCTCGACGTGAACGGTTGGTGTGAAACACACTCGCCAGACACTCAGGCTCACCATCTCGTGCAGGCCCTTATGCAAGAGCGTCTTATGCGAGGTCAGGGGCGGAGCTTGTGATATTGGACCAGCTCGTTAGAGCTCATCCAGCCAAGCCTCTGTCTCAGGTCAGATACATGGTCATATTTTGAGCGACCGAAGATAACACGAGTAGTAAAGTTGAGAATCTTCTGTATTCGGTTCAGATTGCCACCGGAGACGTTGACGTAAACAGAGATGCAATATCTCACCTGAGACAGGACCAGGGCCGTCACGAGCATTTCGACCACACGGGTGCCTCAGACGGGAACATGATGCCTCAGATGTGACAGACCGGCGAGTGTGCCGAAGCAGCGGCGAGTCAGGTCCTTATAGTCTGTGTAACAGCGACATTGCGATGTGTCTGACTGCCTCGCTTGCAATTTGCCTGCGGTGAGCGTCCTAGCCATGCTGTGTCGTCCCGTCACAACCCGTATGTCGGTCAGGGGCGGCGCGTCCATTAAAGGCACTATCCCACCAGAGTTCGCCACGGGCCGGGCTGGCCCTATGGGCCTGGGCCGGGCCTGGGCCGGGCCTCAACTTTAAGGAAATCACCCGGCCCTGGACGGGCCTGGGCTGATAATTTTGAAGTAATGCGCGCAAGCTCAGGTCAGCTTAACAGTATTTTAACCAGCAGTTCACTTACACAGCAACACACTGTTACTGTGGCTGTAGATTTTTTTTTGTTAGCATATAGTTAGTTCATTGTTTCACATTTATAGTATACAAGTAAATATGCTAGGATAATGATTGCAAATTTTGTGAAAATAATTATATGCTTAATCTGAACGGGCCGGACAACCGTTAAAACAACCACAATGATCTAATCAAAAATATATTCGAGTTTGATTTTGACATCTGTAAAAAATAAGGCCCATGTGTATTTGAATAGGGCCTCTAAACCGACAGCGTCGTCTCTCTTTACCCAACTGGTAATGATAGTCGACTTGTTTTAAGGTCAGCCTTGGAATATTTTCGTCTTTCATTTCTCGATCCCCGGGTGGTTTGCAATCTAGAGGCTAGCACTATCAGTTGGAGTTAATGCAGCAGTTGGCCGCCAAAGACTGCTAGTGAGCCAGGGTGTTATGACGTCGCAAGCAAATGGTACCAGTTAAATATTTACACTAAATATTTGTTTACTTATAAATAAATAAATAAATCAATATTTAGTGGTACCATTTGCTTGCGACGTCATAACACCCTGGCTCACTAGCGGTCCCTGGCGGTCAACTGCTGCAACAACTCCAGCTGATAGTGCTAGCTAATCTAGACACCGGGTGGTTCGCCTTTTCTGCGCAATAGATGTCGACAAAAAAAAATTGCCATACATTTAGCAGCACAAAGGATTTCCCTGTTATTAAAAAAAATCATATGACGTCACCAACCCAACTTTCCGCTTTAAACTAAAAGTTGAATATCTTCCAAGATAAGCATTTTTGTTATCGGAAAAAGTTCACGAACATGTTCAGCTGACCTCGCCTGACATGTAGACATACACTTAAGTGTGATTCGACAACTTTCAAAAAGGTGGGACAGTCCCTTTAACACGCGCCCTGAAGGGCCTCTGATAATTACACACCCTGGAGGGGCGGGGGCGGATTTCGCCCCCCCCTATGATCTCGAAAACCACGCAACGTAGCGACAAGCAAAAACGACATTAGATAATTCGAAACAAGTTCTTTCGAAAGTATTTCGTTCATTTTTTTCTCAGGTCAATATTAAGGTCACCAAAGGTCATCAAGGGTCAGATTTGCAAGTTTTCAAGACTTCGCTTCGAACACCCCCACATATCTCGGTAACTAGGATAGTTAGCAGCAACCAGAAAAAAGCAATTAAAAGCCCTTGAAAAATGCAATCATAGGTATTCTCAGATTTGAGCTCAGGTCAATAGTTTAGGCTCCAGATGTCATCAAATGTCAAAAAGCTGATTTTTTTGCAAAACTGTTTTTCGGAAATAACGTTTTACCTAATAAATATAAATCAATAATATTTATGCCATCGCGTTTGTCTTGTCAAGGGGCTTATAATCATATTTATGGTGACCGGGTTAGGTCAACTGAGAAATTTGACCTCAGGTCAAGGTCAAGTGGTGACCCAAGTTGGTCATGTTGCATATTAGGAGACGAGTCTCGACGAGACAAACACATTAGTACCATTTTCTCTTCTCTATCTTCATTATGTCGATAGTTATTGACAAAAAAGTGTTGGCGGTCACGACATTGACCTAACCTTAGGTCACCGATATTAGAAATCCGAGATTAACAAATTGTTGGTATCTATGACCTTATGAAGTCCTGCAAGATTGAAACTGATCGGCGTAAAACTGCGGCTGTGGTCCTACTGCAAACGTTTTGGAGTTGAGGTTATCACGTGACCTGATCTGGTGACCTGACCTGAGAATACCCGAGGCCAAGAATTTTACATAATGTGGGAAGTTCATTTATAAACAGGTGTGCAAAAAACGGCAGCGCTGCGCGCTGCAGTTTTTGCGCTATCTTTGAAAAACCGGAGGGGTGGGCGGATTTCTCCCCCCTCTCCAGGGCGCGTGTTAAGACACTTTAGACAGTGCCTAACCGAAGTTCAGACCCTATCCCCGCACTGTAAACCAAAGTGTTTGGGTAAAAGTCTTGGCTAGGGCCAGTATATCGCCAATATTTTTGGCAGAAATTGTAATTGTATGCCAATTGCTATGGCCTCACCATTTGCGCTTAAAGCGGCGCAAGAAAATGCTCGTGTTCATTGTGCGTGGGGATGCGAGTTGGTGGCGCCTACATCTTCCTCGTTTCGTGCTTGTTTTAGTCGCTTAACACTATGAACAACTGAATCAGTGATCTGTCAAACAATGGAGAATAGTGATCTTACTCGTTTCGTGTTTGTTTTAGTCGCTTAATACTATCAACAACTGTGTCAGTGATCTGTATGCTGTCAAATAAAATTATAACAATGGAGAATAGGTGGGACGAACTGCTCCGCAATCCTTTCGGGGGTCTCTCATACGTCCAGAAACTACAGGTGGTAAAAGGATGTCGTCCCAAACCGGAAATGAAATGGGAAGTCCAGGTGAGTCGGCACAACATTTTTATAATCCCTATGAAAAGATGGGTTTGGTTCCATATACTGTTGTTTGGTTCATACCTATTTCATCCTTTACAAGAATTCATCCTCTACAATACAAGAGCAACCTTCACATTGGCTGTATGACATATATCGCTATTTTTAGCCCAGGCTTTTAGCGGTATCACGATAATGGCCAAGCTGTCTTTGCTGGTGGCGCTACCTTTAACGTATGTTAGTTAACGAAATACTCAATAGGTGGTTATTGGCCAAATGTTGATTCCACATTGGCCTTCAGAAGGCTTGGCCTTCGGAAGGCTGGCGCCGCCACTGGTATGTCCCACAGCAGGGGTGACACTTTGTATACTTTTGAGGATGCACTTGCTCCCCCAATGCTGAATTTTGCATCCCCAATGTTCATTTTGCATCCCCAATGTTTCTTTGATAAGGAGGCCCCTTACGAAAAAGAGGCCCCTACGGGAGGACAGGCCCCTCTGTGCTTAAAGGAGCTCCCCTGTGCTTAAAGGAAGCCCCTCTGTGTTTAAAGGAGGACCCCTGTGATTGAAGGAGGCCCCTCTGCGCTTAAAGGGAATGTTTCACCTTTCTGCAAGTTGTCAAATATACGCTGGTTGTAGTCGAAAATATGAAGTACGTGCTGCTGAAAACGATGGTGATATTTTTTATCTCGAAAAGTCACTTGACTTTATACAAATTAAGTTTTTAAATTTGGGATGATGACGTCATTATTGAGCTATAAAGAGCTATAGCGAAAACCTTTACGCTGCCAAAATATTGCACAATCGTTTGAGACAATTCTGGCGACTTAAATACAAACATTGTGGAACTGTGTCTTCTCCCGCACAGAACACAATGACGAGTGCGAGACATTGCAATAGCTCAATATTAAAAAAACAAAAAAACAATCCATAACTGAGACTTCAAACAACGCAAAAACCTTCAACTTGGACCGCAACCTATCGCGTTGGCCGTTGTTTACATCGCACTCGCCAAGGTTCCAGCAGGGCCTCGGCTAACATGTTAACTGGGGGGCAAAATGCCCCCGCAGTGACCGCTGGCTACTCCCCCCCCCCCCCACCCACCAGTGACAAAATGTTCCCCCCGCAGTGGGAGCGAAATTCGTAGGTAAAAATACAAATGTACGGTCTGTAAAATAGATAAACGCGTTACTTAAGCATGCTTTCAACTTAAAACCAGTAAAACACCGTTTGCATCTTAGCTTTGGAGATCTTGAGGACCATAGCACAAGATCTCCAAAGCTTTCATTTATATACCCTCGTCGCGTCGGTTCGATATTGGCGTGGACCATAGGTGTCAATTTATATACTTTTGGGGTGGCACTCTGCCCCCCCCCCCTGAGTTCACCCCCCCTAACGGTGCTCTCCGCCCCCTCAATGTTTTCTGGCCATTGGTGAATCCAAAGGGGTGTGGCAAAAGGCCAAGCCCCCAAACCGCCTGAAATCAGCAAAAAAATTACGCATTTTCTAATTTAAAAGAGCATCTAAGAAACCTTTATGAATACAAGTTTGATTCATCCATAAAGAAGTCAAATCCGATGAGTGTTTTATCTGTTTGCGACTTTTTTAGATTTCGACCCCAAACGAGCAAAATTAGAAACAACAACTTTTTTTTGCCGTTCTGAATCCTGTCTTGTTTCTGGCTTCAGATCAGGGCACCTGCCACATACAGGTTTCATCCGCGGTGATCCGTGGAAAACCAAGCTTCTGATGAATTCATTGGTTCTAGGGACATCGACTACCCAATACCACCTTCATCACATCACACAACGAAACCGGGGAATATCGGCGAAGCAATGATTCTATCCTTCGTGAAGCTTTTAGGTGTTTGTCTTCACTTTTGATCTGGCCGCATTGATTTTAAATCATAGGTTCCATTTATATACTTTCGGTGTGGCCCTCAGCCTCCCTCCTCAAAGGCGCCCTCGGTCCCCACAGCTATATCTCGATCGAATATGACCTTCGATCTGAACCTTGCTGCTGCCTGGCTCACCAATGACAGCTGCTGTCTGGCTCACTAATAATGACAGCTGCTGCCTGGCTCACTAATAATGACAGCTGCTGTCTGGCTCACTAATGACAGCTGCTGTCTGGCTCACTAATAATGACAGCTGCTGCCTGGCTCACCAATGACAGCTGCTGCCTGGCTCATTAATGACAGCTGCTGCCTGGCTCACCAATGGCAGCTGCTGTCTGGCTCACTAATAACGACAGCTGCTGACTGGCTCACCAATGACAGCTGCTGCCCTTCTCCTGAGAGTCTCACCAATGGCAGCTGCTGTCTGGCTCACTAATAATGACAGCCGCTGCCTGGCTCACCAATGACAGCTGATGTCTGGCTCACTAATGACAGCTGCTGCCCTTCTCCTGAGAGTCTCACCAATGGCAGCTGCTGTCTGGCTCACTAATAATGACAGCTGCTGCCTGGCTCACCAATGACAGCTGCTGCCTGGCTCACTAATAATGACAGCTGCTGCCTGGCTCACCAATGACAGCTGTTGTCTGGCTCACCAATGACAGCTGCTGCCTGGCTCACCAATAACAGCTGCTGTCTAGCTCACTAATGCCAGCCGCTACCTTTCTGCTGAGAGTCTCGTCAATGCCAGTTTGTGACTGTTGCCTCCCGGAAGGCTCTCTGCCCGTCTCCTGGGCTGCTCCGCCTCAGCCTCCGTTTCCTCTCGGACCGTCTCCTGGGCTGCTCGGCCTCAGTCTCCGTTTCCTCTCGGCCGGCTCACTGCCCGTCTCCTGGGCTGCTCGGCCTCAGCCTCCGTTTCCTCCAGGAGGGCTCTCTGCCCGTCTCCTGGGCTGCTCGGCCTCAGTCTCCGTTTCCTCCCGGAAGGCTCTCTGCCCGTCTCCTGGGCTGCTCGGCCTCAGTCTCCGTTTCCTCTCGGCCGGCTCTCTGCCCGTCTCCTGGGCTGCTCGGCCTCAGTCTCCGTTTCCTCTCGGTCGGCTCTCTGCCCGTCTCCTGGGCTGCTCGGCCTCAGTCTCCGTTTCCTCCCGGAAGGCTCTCTGTCCGTCTCCTGGGCTGCTCGGCCTCAGTCTCCGTTTCCTCTCGGCCGGCTCTCTGCCCGTCTCCTGGGCTGCTCGGACTCAGTCTCCGTTTCCTCTCGGCCCGTCTCCTGGGCTGCTCGGCCTCAGTCTCCGTTTCCTCCCGGAAGGCTCTCTGCCCGTCTCCTGGGCTGCTCGGCCTCAGTCTCCGTTTCCTATCGGCCGGCTCTCTGCCCGTCTCCTGGGCTGCTCGGCCTCAGTCTCCGTTTGCTCTCGGCCGGCTCTCTGTCCGTCTCCTGGGCTGCTCGGCCTCAGTCTCCGTTTCCTCTCGGTCGGCTCGGTGGCCGAGTGGCCTCCGGCAGCTTTAAGCCGGCCGGGACGCGGCATCCGTCTTGTGATCGATGGCTTTGCCACTGGCCGATGACTGATGATGATGCCTGTGTCTCAGGGGCGGCCGAGGTCACCAGGTCACAGGGGCGGCCGAGGTCGGCAGGACCGGACCATCCAGGGCCGATCACCAGGTCACAGGGGCGGCCGAGGTCGGCAGGCCCGGACCATCCAGGGCCGATCACCAGGTCACAGGGGCGGCCGAGGTCGGCAGGCAGGCCCGGTCACCAGCGGCAGCCGCTGCCTGTCTCCCCAGGGACTGGCGATCTAAATCTGACCGCGCCCGGCTGATGGAACATGTCGACACTATGAAAATGTGTGGTTATCAATCTGATAGAACGTTGGCTCCAGGATGCTGAAAAGACGGCGAAATTTCAGGGAACCCATGTGGACATTATTCAGTTCCGTTTTGAGCAAAATAATCCAGCGTCAGGAGAAACTTTTTATGTGGGGATCCACGTGCTTCAGGTGTGAGACCCACGCCCCACATGTCATAAAGAGTCCGGAGAGCGACCATCTGCACGATGGTCACGCGCATGATCCAGCGACACCAATGCAATACTGTCTCGACGCCTGTGGAGTGGATCAGCGCCCTAGTGAAGCAGGTGGTTCACTGTGGCAGCGCAGCGGTCAGTGAGCCAGGTCCCAGCAGACCGCAGCTGCTCGCGGGACCCTGGAATGCAATCAGGATTCCTTTACTTAATGCAATGTCTCCGGGAAAACTTCACTGAGCTGTAATATAAATTTACGTGCAGCATCCGGTGCCAGGAAAAGACTGTTGCTGTGCATGCCGGGATAAACTGATTTGCCACCGAGAGGCATTCTCGCTGCAAGTGCCAAGCAAATACAACCATGCATTGGGTTCCATTACCGGGAAATCTCCGTGACTGTGGACGGTTATGGTCCTGATAACCATGTCGGTGGGTAGCACTGTTATAATACATTTTGTCGAAGCGTTTGACTGGCCGAATTTCCTGGAAGGATAAGGTCCCGCGCTAAGCAGAGCCTGTTGCGCGGTACCTATCTGACACCATCCGATGGTGGATTCAATTCCTGGTCACCAACAGAATGAAGTGGTGACATTTTACGTTTCTGAATATACCTGGACTTGGACACGGTCGCCCAGCCGAATGACGTCACCCGACCTTGAACACGCCCACTGCCACCTGCCGCGGGGAATCCCCGTCAGGGAGTAATCGCAAACGTCGAAACGGCACAAATCCAGCGTGCCAGACAGGATGAGATTTGTAGCACAGCGTTCTGCCGGCTGACCTTTAGCCACATCCTGCAATGCAAAACTTCTACGAATGGTTTGACATATGAACAGAAAGCTAACCAATTGACCTTTGGCCACTTCCTACAACGCGACACGTTCTTCGAATGGTTTGACCATAGATAACAGGAAACTCCTAGAGGTCCGCCAGCTATCCGTAGTTGGCGGAGATCTAAAATCGGAGCCCGTCCTCGTGCCCACGTGCCGACCGACTTTGATTGCGATTCATGCGAACCGCCCCAAACTCGTACATTTGCCTGATCACACAATCTCAGATCGATTGGTCCAGCAGTTTCCGAGATCTGAAAGCGGCAGTGTGCGCACGTGTCATCAGACTCTTTGTTTATTGCGTGCAAAGTTGCTAGTACCCGTGCATGACGCCGTACAGTAAATTGCAAGTCAATCAAGCCGCTACTTTGGGAGATATTGCCCACCCAATGTGAGGGCATCAATTAACGCCACGTTTGCATTTGCCACGTGCTCGCGCGCTTATCGGTTGGATAGAAGCCATCGGAGTGCCAAATAGTGAAGGCTAGTTTCATTACCTATCCACACACCGGTTTTGCTACCCATAGCTCGCAATGTTCTCGAAAACGAAGCTCCTAACCGGAGGTCCCCATGAAGATACCATTTTACACCCCTTCTTCCCTTGTCACTCCATCGCAGCCTCGCAGCACGTGCCACGTGCACTCTGCACCCCTGCAAAGTGCAAAAGCATGTATGGCACTGGCGCGTCTACACATCCCGAAAATTTGGTGCGAGTGCCACGCACGGTTTTCCCGCTAGACGCCAGAAACCTTGTACAGACAGACAGACGGGAATGAAAAAATTGGCTGCCCAACTTAAGCCCCCAATAATAAAATCTCTGGAATGCAAAGAAACTCAAATGCTAAAGCATGTGAATTCACATGCTTCATTCACATTAAAATTCACATGCTTTAGCATTTTAGTTTTCTTTGCATTCCGGATATTTTATTCTTGGGGGCTTAAAGGGACCTTGAAAGTTGCCTTGAAATTTGGCTATACAGGGTATTTCGAGCTGAAAAAATGAATATGGCTTATGGTTAGTTTCGACGATAAATGGATATCCGTCGAAAAAATGGGCATGTTTCTCTTTTCTCCTTCATGGCCATAAACAAACTTCATGATAATTTTGATGTCACGCATATGGTACCTTGGATATGGAAACTATTGCACACAATAACAACGGACTTTAGGCATATATACGCAGGCTGCTTGCAACGAAAACAACTGAGGCCTCTTGCACCAAATCATCTACCCGCGAGTAGATAATGTTTTACCCAGATTCTCTTGCACCATCGCGCCACGAAAATAAACTACCCAGAAAGTTTACCCAGGAATTCTACCCAACGAACACCAATTCTACCCAGGTAGATTCGTATCCTCTTGCACCTTGACTTGACTTGATGGGTTGTAGGGGGTTGGCCTTTGTAACACCCCCCCCCCCCCATATGGGGGGGGGGGGCTCCTGGCGGTCCATGCTCACTGGCCGATGGGTTGTAGGGGGTTGGCCTTTGTAACACCCCCCCCATATGGGGGGGGGGGGCTCCTGGCGGTCCATGCTCACTGGCCGATGGGTTGTAGGGGGTTGGCCTTTGTAACGCCCCCCCCCCCCATATGGGGGGGGGGGCTCCTGGCGGTCCATGCTCACTGGCCGGGGGGGGGGCAGCTTCGTAGGCACACACCGGGAGACGAGGGGGGGGGGGGGGGGGGGTCGGGCAACATGGGCCATCTTCCTTGGCATTCCCTTCACACTCCATCAGTTGTTTTATTGTTTGCCATAATTTGCAAATATTCTTTGTTCTTTTCCATTACTTTTGTTTCTTCGTTAAAGAGAAAGACTCTTAAAGCCTGTTCTTGTTCTTCTATATAAGGTTGTTGTAGCACTGCTATTGTTGACCTAGCATTTTTTTGTTTTTTTTAGTTAAATTTTCTTGCATCTAAGAATCAAATGGCTCAGATCTTCTCTTTCCTATCTACATAAATCACAAGTATTCTCATCATTCTGGTGGGGTTTCACACGCGCACCACATCGAGGGGAGCATCGGCGACTGGCGCCGTGCTAACGCACCCCGAGGGTGATGGGAGCTCCCGGCGGGCCATGCTCACTGCCCGGGAGGGCAGCTTCGCAGGCACACACCGGAAGACAAAGGGGAGAAGGGGGGGGGGGGGGGGCGGGCATCTTCATCCATTTTTCTGGGCATTTTCACGCTCAATCAGTTTCTTTTTTCTGGCTTGCCATTATTTGTAAATATTATGTTTGTTCTTTTCCGTTATTTGTGTGTCTTTGGTAAAAGAGAAAGACTCTTAAAACCTTTTCTTGTTCTTCTATATAAGGCTGATGTAGCACTTCTATTGTTGGCCTAACATCTTTTAGTTTCTCGCATCTAAGAATAAAATGGCCCAGATCTTCTCTTTCCTTTTTACATAAATCACAAGTATTCTCATCATTATCAAACCTCCTGTCATTCAATTTCAAAGTGTTTGATCTAGCTTGATATAAACATATAGATGCTCCAGTGTCAAGGGCGGATCCAGGATTTTTTAGGAGGGGTGGCCGCAGGCCAATTTAGGGGCGCCTTCCAAAAATCCAGGGGCGCCGTGCTAGCAATGTTCGTTAAGCCGCAGCTGGAGCGAACGGGAGACGTTAAAATAAGCAGCACACATGAAATATAGTACGCATTTTCGCTGTATGTGAATGCCTTAATCCATCGCCGGACGCCTGGCGGCGCCCGGCGACGGACAGCCCGTGGGGCGCCCTTCTGGCATGGGGGGAGGGAAACCGCTGCGGCCACCCCCTGGATCCGCCCCTGTCCAGTGTTATCATATATTGGGTCTTCTTGTACTGCTTCTTTGCTCCTTTTGTATAATAACAAGCTAGTTTTTTTGTTCCAATTCATCTTCCCATTTCTTCTGGTCCCATTCCTGTATTTGTTTCTTTAGGTCTTGTTTTTTCATCCCTTCCAAGCTTGTGATTCTCATGTTAATTTCCTGGAGGTATTTCATGGTAATGTTTGCCCACCTCGTAGTATTTTCTTCTAACTGTATCCTGACTACCTCCTTAATTAAACCATTTTCCCCCTGAAATGCCCTTCGGATATATTGCAGGTATTCTTCTATTATTCGAGTTTGCATTAATGATGTCCCAATTTCCCCTCGCATGCGAGGGGCAGGGGCGCAACCACCTATACGGACAGTACGGAATATCCGTACCATTTTTGACGGGAGGAGACGGCGCCCCCGCCCCCCGGACCATTGTTTTTCTTCAATTAGCACCGCCAACAGGACAGGCACCAGTGGCGTACAGAGTATAGGGTCATTCAGGGCATGACCTGGTTCTTTGGACCCGAGGCGCCCATGCAAAGCTGGCGCCCCTCCGATCAGTGACGGCGCCCCTCCGACCAGTGACGGCGCCCCTCCGGCTAGTGACGGCGCCCTTCCGACCAGTGACGACGCCCCTCCGGCCAGTGAAGGCGCCCCATCGGCCAGTGAAGTCGCCCTTCCGGCCAGTGACGGCGCCCATCCGACCAGTGACGGCGCCCCTCCGACCAGTGACGGCGCCCCTCCGGCTAGTGACAGCGCTCCTCCGGCTAGTGACGGCGCCCCTCCGACCAGTGACGGCGCCCCTCCGACCAGTGACGGCGCCCCTCCGGCGAGTGACGGCGCCCCACCGACTAGTGACTGCCCCTCTCCGCCCGTGACGGCGCCCCTGGCCAGTGACGGCGCCCCTCCGGCTAGTGACGGGGTGGGGGCGCCTCTCCTTCCTTACGGTACGGAAAGAGAGGCGCCCCCCACCCCCTGCAAAATTGTCGTCAATAATGATGGCGCCCCTCATGCCTCAAGGCAATGACCTGATCCTTTGTGAATGTCTGCGCACGCCATGACAGACACTCCTAGGAATCGGACAATTAGCACTCCTAGAAGTAAATGGTGACTTAGGAACAGCATTTATTATTATTAGGCGCCACTAGAAGCAAATGCCACCCCCATGGAGCAGAACAGGCGCCCTACCGGACAATAAGCGAATGCCGCCGCCACGGGGTAAAACAGGTGCCCTCTAAATTGGACAAATTCCCATTGTCCATAAGCAGCTAATGCCGCCACCAATTGGGAAGAACAAGCGCCTACAAAGTCGGACAATGGGCTTCCTTAGAATCAAATGCCGCCCCCATGGAGGAGAAAAGGCGCCCTACCAGACAATAAGCAAATGCCGCCCACATGGTCTCATACACTGGCGGATCCAGGGGGGGGGGGGGGCATCAGGGGCAACTGCCCCCCCCCCACACACAGGAATATGGGGGGGGGGAATTCAATACAAGTATGCGCCCCCCGCGCGTCCCGAATTTATCGCAAAATCGTAAAAAATTGTCTTTGCAGCAGTCAAAATCCAGCTATCCACAGTCAAAAACCGGAAAATTTCGTGCCGCTTCGCGACATGACAGAAGTTTCGCAATTGCTTATACGAATTTGGATAATGGGAAAATGAATTCCATTAAGTGTCTGGCAGAGTCTCTCTCTCTCCTTGTCGGTAATTGCTGGCCACAGGGCCCAATCCCTTCATAAAATATTAACTTTCAAGCGGGCTACATGTTTAGCTAGCTAGTCTGCCGAGTTCCGAAAAAAGGCGATGCGAACGCAAGGACGCGGATATCGGCACCCGGAAGCTGTTCCAGCGGTGTCCAACTTGCCGGACCGAAGAGCTAATAGTGGGGACCAGGCCAGGACCATCTCCACAAGCCAACTCCCACCAGGCTTCTCCAGATCCACAGGGACCATTTATGCGCGGAAAGTCGTTCTGGCTCTTGCTGCTTTCAAACCATTTGCAGTTACCAGTTGTTTGTAACAGTTCGGTACATATGTATACAGTTATTATTAGCATATGTACTATTGAGCGCTGACTGCCACCTGTCATCGTGATTTACCATCCGAGGCTTATGTAGGTATATGAAAAAACTACCTTCATTTCAATATTTGCCATCATACCGAGATGTGCAACCAGGAAAAGGGGTTACCTGAGGCTTGGCTCCAATCACGGTCTGGTTCCAAAATGGAAATTTCGTTTTCCACGACCTAAAATAAAAATTGTCACGCCGCTTCCCGGCGTCACATCGGTGGACATCGTCATAACGAAGCCATCGTCATCGTTTTCGGTTCGTCGTAACGCTGAATTTAATGAATAACATTTTTACCAATTTATTATATTTATTGTGCCTATATTTCTGGGCTTTATCAGGCAAACCCATACAAAAATCGCCCTGCTTGGCGGCGCTAAATAACAAGTACCTACTATAATATGAAAATCTACCTTTAAAATGCAACAAAGGCTTAAATACACACAGACAAAAATGGGGTTATTTTTTCCATTTCAGCCGACCCCCAACTAAAAAAGTATCGGTGACGCCCCTGCGAGTTGGTATGAGATAAACGTTATTATTAGTTATATGTGTATATGCTACGGAATATCGCGTTTGTGAGTTTTTTTCCCCTCTAAAAAAATTGAATTTCTTAAGCTCGAATACCAAAATAAGGCGACCGGCTCAAATCCGCGGAGGGAGAAAAATTGGGGTACTTTTTTGCCACAAAAAGATGCCCCCCCCCCCACGGAGAGGCAAGATCCGCCAGTGGTCTCATATTAATTATGGGGATGGATGCATTATTTTTCAGTACTACAGTATACTGTAATCTATAGATAGATCTATATATTACAGGTACATACATTACATACATACACATCTAAAAAATGACACATTTGTGGTATTGCGATTTTTTTTGCGATGGCGCCCCCCTTGAGTGATTGTGCCCCCTTGAGCAATTTGTTCGTACCACTTTTTTGGACATGGTTGCGCCCCTGAGTGTAGAACAAAACTGAATGTGTCAAAAAATTAACCCGCCATTGACTGGGGGGGGGGGGGCGTTTAACGCCCCCTGATGAATTTTCGCAATAGCTGGAAAACTAATAACGCTATCAACGTGAAACTTCCGATTCCTTCTTATGAATCATGTTTACGTCTTGTGTGCAAGAATACAGAAATTTCGTCGAAATTTGTTCGAGTTATAGCGAATTTAGTGATGTCACTACACACGAGTTTTACACCAAAATCAGCTAAAATTTTTCAAGCGGTACACCGTACAAATGCCACATTTGAAGCAAAGGCAATACAAAAATGTCAAAAGATAGCAAATCGCAACGGCTAAAAACTGGCTATCTCGTTTTTTTAAGTTAGTTTTTGACCCCAAAAACTCTTCTTTTTTTAGTGGGGATTATCACAAAATCACAATTTTCTCAAATATAAAAAAACGGAACATATATGTCAGAGAACTACATCTAGGGACCTCCATGCCAAATTTCTAACTGATATCTCCATTTTTGACTGACTTATGACATCTAAAGTATGGATAACTTATGACGTCTTATTTTGTAATTGCGTTTTTTTCTTTTATTGACTAGATACAAACAAATAAATGACACCACTGTATTTCTGAGACAACACTGGTCTAGTAACATGCCTTTTTTGTTTAGATTTAACAATATGCAATTTTGACCTTCGGTGACTGAACTTGACCTGAAATTGACATTCACTTCACGTAAATGAAGTCAGGTGGTAAAATGACTATCACTATCGAATTATACGCGGAAAACAACTCATAAAACATGTGTTGCATGACTTTCGTAGATATTTTGAGCATAGTGACCTTTTGTGACCTGACCTTTACCTTGACCTTGGCCAACAATCTCACTTTAGCTCATGCTGGATATGTATCATACCTTTGGCAGCAGTTTGGGTGAAACTGGTCGCAATCGAAGGCTTTGAATGGAAAGTATGACCCATAAGCTCAAATACGCCGATTTTGACCTTTGACCTGACCGTGACCTGACATTTGACCTTACTTTGACATTTTTGAGCATGCGTTAGATTCGTCTCATTGAGAGCTTTCGATTTCCGCCTTGCGCGTCTCGCTGCGGTCATTGCTTCGGCAGATAACCAGGGGGCGTTTATCGCCCCCCTCAGTCAATGGCGTTCTGCTGAGACCCCAGTCAATGCCGGGTTAATATCTGGAAGAAGGAAAAAGTCATGAAGTAAGAGTTCTGGTGATTCTCATTAAAATAGTTGAATGAAAATGAAGGAAGGGAAATAGAGTCGGCTCTGCTGAATGCGTGCGTACTAGTTATGTCATTCGGTAACCAGCATTTTGGTATACCCAAAAATTTCAATACCGAATCGGTTTTTGGTTGGTCAGAGACAAATTTTAGGTATGTTTCGGTCAAGCAAGTCAGCGATATGCATCAGACCGGCCACCTTTTTTGCAGGAAGTTCGGCATGTTCTGCAGGTATCCAGCTGGGAAATAAGAATGTCAGGCAACTAATTTGGATTCAGATCATCAATACTATTTAGTATTATTGAGGTATTTCTTCCCCCCCCCCAAAAAAAAAAATGCACCTGCATATGCAAAGTAACAACATCTTACACCAATATTGAAAGTCGGTCCAAAATCGGTCTTTTTCGGGTTGAGAAAAATCGGTTTGGTTTTCGGTCAGCTTAGCTACAATGAAATTGGTATCGGTTTGGTCAAGTTTCAGGAATTATCTGAAAATGAATAACGAAGCCATCGTCATCGTCTTCGGTTCGTCGTAACGCTGAATTTAATGAATTACATTTTACCTTCTTATCGTCTACAAAGCCCACCGCCTATATTTCTGGGTTTTATCAGGCAAACCCGTGCCAAAAAAAATCCCGCTGCTTGGCGGCGCTAAATAACAAGTACCTACTATAATATGAAAACCTACATTAAAAATGCAGCGAAGGCTTACATACACGCAGACAAAAATGGGGGCTATTTTTTCCATTTCAGCCGACCCCCACTCAAAAATTATCGGCAACGCCCCTGCGAGTTGGTATGAGATTAACGTTATTATTACTTATATGTGTATATGCTACGGAATATCGCGGAATATCGCGGAATATGCTACGGAATATCGCGTTTGTGTTTTGTTCTCTCCGAAAAAGGTGAATTTCTTAAAGGAAATAGTTCACCTTGGAAAAATTTCCCAAACACGATTTGATTATATTTTTAATACAATTTATTTTTATATTGTCAAAAATGGTTTTATATTGCGCCGATTCAGGACAGAAGGCCGCAAATTATTATTGTTTATCAAAACTATATGCATACTCTCTGAGTCAGAGTCCTGACGTCACGCGAATTAAAAAAAAAATGCTCAGCCAATCAGATTGGAAAGTAGTAACGTAGAGGTAGACTCGCATTAAAGATGTGCCAACCGGCTGCCGGCGGTTCGCTTGCTAGCACCAGCTGCAAGCTGATTGGCTGATGGTATAGCCTCTGCCCGGGCTAGATCCAGACCACATTCTTTCGCCAGCACCGCATTCCTTCGCCAAAAAAATCAAATATATTCGGCTGGGGAGTCTTTTCAGTCAAGAAAACTTGCAGATTTGGGTTTCTCAACACGGGCTGTAAAACTGCTATCTCAGTTTAAAACTAATGTTGAAGGTGAACTATTTCCTTTAAAGGGAATGTTTCACCTTTCTGAAAGTTGTCAAATATACGCTGATTGCAGCCAAAAATATGAAGCAAGTGCTGCTGAAAACGAAGGTGATATTTTTTCCTCTTGAAAAGTCACTTAACTTTATACAAATTAAGTTTTTAAATTTGGGATGATGACGTCATTATTGAGCTATAGACCGCCGCTGAATGGCTGAGAAAGTGGGATTGGCTGAAACACTGAAAAAGTTGGTATTTTAACCATATCAATAACGGCCAAAGATAATGGCTATCTCAGTTCAAAACCAATACAAAGATGAAACATTCCATTTAAGCTCGAATACCAAAATAAGGCGACCGGCCCAAATCCGGTACTTGTAGGTGGTACTTTTTTTGCCACAAAAAGATGCTCCCCACGGAGAGAGGCTGGATCCGCCAGTGGTCTCATATTGATTATGAGGATGGAGGCATTATTTTTGCAATACTACAGTAGATTACAGGTACATACATACATACACTACATCTAAAAAATGACAAATTTGTGGTATTGCCAGTTTTTTGACGATGACGCCCCCCCCCCCCCCCTTGAGCGATGGCGCTCCAACGCCAATTTGTCCGTACCACTTTTTTTGGACGTGGTTGCGCCCCTGGCGAGGGGAAATCTCTGTACGTTTAGCACCCTGCAGGGTGCAGTTAGGTGCATATGGTGGTGCTCCCAGTATTTGCCGATAAACTGTAATTTCAGTTCTCTGTAGTTTTTGCACTTCATTTTCATTTAGTGTTGTTGCCTTTACTGCATATAAAATGGAAGGTAGTGCCCGAGTCTTCCAATACACTTTTCCAATGAATAGTTTGTTGCAACAATCCTTAATAATGCCATATGTCATGTTGGCCTTCTTTGTGCCTTCCTCACAACTTCTTTCTTATGTTCTTTAAACATATCTCTTTCATCACATATTTTCACCCCTAAATATTTTGTTTCTTTTACTACCTTGATTCCTTCAACTTCTTCCACTATATCTTCCTCTCTATTGTTATATTGTAAGATTGCACACTTAGTCTACCAGTTTGCTTATCATTTCTTTCATTTCCATTGTTGATTGTGAAAGTATTAGCCCACTATCCGCAAAGAATAACAGTGGCAAATATATCTTTCTGTTTCTAAAACCAAGCCTAGTGGCCATTAATTCTTGCATAATGATGTAGGTCACAATTTTAAAAAGTGATGTGGATCCAGTACACCCTTGTCTTATACCACTAGTGATTGCTATTTTTCCTTGTGTTTGTTCATTTAATCTTATTGAAGTGTAGTCGTTCTTGTAGATGCTTTATATTGCACCAATAATGTCTGGATGTATTTTATAGGTCTTCATTGCTTGCACTAGCTCGCTTCTTCTTACGGAATCAAATGCCTTTGTGTAATCAATTGCTGTCACATACAATGGCAGCTTCTTCCGCCTATAGCTATCTTCAACACAGTAGTTCAAAAGAAATAGATTGTCTCCAATCTTCCCACCTTTTGTAAATCCTGCTTGAGTTTCAAGTGTCTGATCATTGTCAGCTAAATGCTCTTCTATCTTTTCTTTTATAAGACTCATGAATAGTTTGTATGAATTGTTAGTGAGCGCCATTGGACGAAGGTCCTTGGCAGTTGGTTTATTTACCTTTGGGATCATCTTAGTTTGGGAGGTTATCCAGTTTTTTGGGTTTTATTCTGAAACAAGTTCCTCTTGTAAACACTTTGTAATTGTTTAAAGCTCTTTTTGAGTTTGCCAAAAAGCACCAGGCCCAGATGGTTTGAATGCAGAGTTTTATAAAACTCTGCATTCAAACCATCTGGTCCTGGTGCTTTTTTTTCTCTTTTTTCATACAGGTCTTGACTGCTTCATAGGTGAATTTTGGTTTTTCCATTGGCTTAATTGTTGAATCTGCTACTATTTCCATATATAATCTGTTCCCTCAGGTGTATAGGGTAATTTGTCATTTGATTGCTCTGCTCCAGTTCCCTTGTATAGCTTCCTTGTTCTTGTACACTGAGAGAAAAAGATACTATGGGTCTTACCAGCCCCCCTAGTAAAGCCCTTCTACCACCATATATATACCACCCTTCGAGGCCTGGTAATAATGGTAGTATTCAGTACCAGGGTCTCACCCATGGTAGAGAACCTAGTATGATCTGCCTACTAAGTAGAGTGCCTACCAGGGGCTCGCCCTTGAACCAGGTCTTGAACTACCCCCTGCATTCGACACATGCGCGACAAGCTGCCTACTAGAGTGTTTACCAGGGAACTCGCCCTTTTACCAGGCCTTTAACTACCCTCTGAATTCGGCACACGCGGCAACCATCTTGATTCGCAAGCAGAAACTGCATGCGTTCAAGTGCATTCAAACAGTGTTGGCGTAAGTGCGTGTTGCGTCGGTACGTGTGTTGGAGGGGTGAAGTGTTACGTTTCTCTGCATTGTACTTAATGCTTGTTGCTCTTTGTTAGTAGTGGCAGCCATATCGATTCGCAACTGCAGAGACTGCGTGACGTGAGTGCGGAAGTGTTCCACCGTGAGTGGGTGCTACGTGTGTTGGAGGGGTGAGTGCTCAAATGTTAAGTTGTACTTTATGCTTGTTGCTCTTCGTTGGTAGTGTATTAACTGCATTATGCACAGTTTCCATGGTATCATTTTCTAGTTAGATGCGTATGCAGGCAGAGGTATCATCTCCGAACAATTCTTGAACAATGTCAACAAACTTCCCAGGAAATTAGGGGTAGAGTTTTGTTTGTTCCCATGTGATTTTGTTACGCATGTGAAACCTATTTCATGCATATTTTTATAGAACGAATCTTGTTGCAATACAGCAACCCAAGGGCGGATCCAGGGTGCCAATTGGTCATGGCCCCCAAAGGTTCTGAAACCGTGTTTTGCCCGTCGGGGGCAAGACACGGTGATCGCCTGCTCGGGGGCGTTCCCGAGCAGGCGATCAGCCGCGTGTTTGCGGTAATAACTGTCATGTCAGATGTTTCAACTCGGTTTACTGTACGAATAAATCTCGTTCCGGAAAAAATTGCCTGTTGTTGAGATATTCGGGCGAAAAATAGTCAACGCAAAAACTGCAGCAACTGGTGGATATGTGGTAAGTCGGCTGGTAAGAAAGGGAATTACCCTAGTAAGAGAGGTAGTACCACTTACTATACCCCTAGTACCATGGTTAGTAACCGTCGCTGAACCCTGGTATTTTCGGTAGTAAACGTGACTACCCCCGTCGTAACCGGGCTAGTAAGCGTGACTACCCCCTCGTAACCGGGCTAGTAAGCGTGACTACCCCCGTCGTAACTGGGCTAGTAAGCGTACTAACCCCTCGTAACCGGGCTAGTAAGCGTGACTATCCCCGTCGTAACCGGGCTAGTAAGCGTACTACCCCTCGTAACCGGGCAAGTAAGCGTACTACCCCCGTCGTGACCGGGCTAGTTAGCTTTGACTAGCTCATGGTTTTCGGGCTGGTAAATTTTACCAGGTCCCTAGTAAAACCGGTGGTAATACCCCTAGTACGTTTTACTAGGGATGGTTAGTAAAGGCCTCGTAATTGTTGACACTAGCCCAAAACTAACCACCCCTAGTAACTTTTTCTCTCAGTGTATATTCCACACCAGGTCAATTTGGCTCTCATGCTGTTGGTAAATTGTGGTCCAATACTTGATTAGAGCTTGTTCTTCATTTTGTTTGTCCAGTTGGTTTCCATCTTGGTCATAGAGGTGAACTTATGCTTGAACTGTTTCCTTTTTCCTGAGTTTGTCTATGTTCTTCCACATGGATTTCCCTTGGATTTCCCTATGTTTGTACTCTGTCGTATTTCTTCTGTCAGCTTCTTTTCTGTTATTGTGATGTGTTTTTTTACTAACCCTTGTACCTTTTTCTGTTGTATGATGTATGCTGTCTCTAGGTTTTCCTTCTCTGTCTCCTCTTTAGGATTCCTCTTGTCTCTGTTAATTTGCTTCCTCTTTTTAATTTATTTTCTTATCTCCTCTGTTACTCATGGTTGTTCCATTTTTCCTTGTCCACCATCTTTCTTCTTGTATTGGCCTAATACAATTTCATCCGCTGTTTGTTTCATTAGCTCGTCAAGATCTTCTATTTTGTCTACCTGTATTCTCTCTAGTTTGTTCTTCATTTTTTCCTCCAAAATAACTGGGTGAATCCTCATCTGTCTTATGGAAGCTTCTTATTATTGTTCTGGCTTTGTTGAAGCTGCAGTTATCTAGCTGTAATCTCATTATTATTGTTATTAGGTTGTGATCTGAAATGTCTATTATTTCCCTACTTTCATCTATGTTCATCTTCTGGAAGTGTTTATGGCATTGTCTGCTCACAATAACAAAATCGATCACGTTTTTCTGTTCTCCCCGTCCCCTTTGCCACGTATATGTGCCTTCACATTCCTGTTCAAGATTTAGTAATATCATATTGTAGTTTTTCATCCAATCAAGTACTATATTGCCATTTTCATCTTGCTTTTGGTGTCCCAATCCTTGCACATGTCCATTGAAGTCTCCTGTTATCATCAAATCTGCATTCTGTTCTTCCACTTCGTCAATTACTTTCTCAACCTCTTTTCTTAATGAATCATTTCTAATCCTATCCTCCTGTTTGTTTATAACAGACAAATACAGAAGAATTAGATGAAGATGTATGCCTCTCAGCTTAACTTCCATGTGCATTACATCTTAATTTCTTGTGCTATTTTGTATCAAATTCAACCCTTTTGTATCTTTAGATATGATCAGGAGACCACCACCTTTTTATCATGTGGTTCTCTCATTTTTTGACATTTCTTGATGCAATCTGGGAATACAAATTTGTCGTACTTGTGTTGTGTTTCTGTCATGCATAGTATATCATATTTGCCTTTCATTAGATCCTCAACCTCTATTTGCTTTGCATTTGTGAACCCTTGTATGTTCACAATTCCTATTGTCATGCTTCCATATCTGGTCTCCTTTCCATTTCTTTTCCCTCGTTTTTGCTTTGTTGTCTGTCTCCTATTTTCTGGGTTGTTTGTCACTTGTTTACACTCTGCTTTTTCTGGACACCACTTTTCCCCGAAATATCACATGTGTGTCCTTCCCTTTTTCTTGTAGTTCTTCTCTTAGTTTTCTTTGTTCTTCTCTTTCTTCTAGTGACAAGTCTCTTGAGATGCATACGTTTGTGTATCCATGTCTTTTTAAGTTGAACCGTCTGTTGAATAGCAACCGTCTGTTGAATTGAAATCTTGTTCACTTGAGTGAAGCTTAAGTAACATTATTCTGGGATTTTTCCTTTCATTTGCTTGGTCTTTCACTACATTTCTTCGCAGTCTGACAACCCTTTGAACTTCTATCATTTCCGCTCCCAGGGCTCCAGCAATTTCTTTGAATTTTGTGATGTCATGCTCTTTTTGTTTTTCATTATCTGGGTCTTCACATTCTATGATGTTGTGTAGTAATATATTGGATGCACGGTCCTCCTTATCTTGGCTTTCTACCACTTTCCTGATGTCTTTTGCATTACTAAATATAGCCTCCTGCTGCTCCTGTATCGTTTCTACCATTTTGATCTCCATATCTTCTAGCCTCTCTACCGCTGGTAGTGCATCAATTATGTTGCCTAATGATGAAACTATTCTTTCACATGTTCCTTTTACCGCATCTGCATATGTCTTTTCTCTGTCCTGTACATTTCTTTTTGCTGAACATAATCTTCTGAAGCATAGTTTCATTTTGTTCTTGTATGCCATTACAATTTCTGCCCTGAAGTTCTCCCAGCTCACGCATTAGCTTTTCGTTACTCTCCGTTGTCTGTTTTATAACTCTTGTTTGTGTCTGAATCGCATCCGACATGCTGTTTAATCTTTGCTCTATATCATTGTCCATTTTTGTTTGTCCTTGGCTGTCCTTCATTTTGTTCTTGCATGGCTTACATAATACATATCCATGCCAAGCTTTCAGTGTTTTCGCAGTGCTTCATATGCTCCGGTACTGATTCCCTGGCATGATGTATGGTACCAATGGTTGCACACATCGCATTCTACTCCTTCATCCTCATCTACTACTAAATCTCCACATTTTTTCCTGGTACACCTCTGCATATGGCTCTTGGTTCTTCTTGTTCTTCTACTTGGTTCTTCTTCATGTTAGCAATTCACTGTTTTGTGGTTAAGTCAGGCTTTAGGGTCATACTTTGTTCGTTACTTTTACTCAGGTATAACAGTTAGTTTTATATTTTTCGAAGTTTTCAAGAGTATTAAGGTGTAAAAACAAATATTTCAGCGCTCATTGTGGCGCCTTCCTCAGTGAGTAACTACAGTCACTCACTGAGGAAGGCGCCACAATGAGCGCTGAAATATTTGTTTTTACACCTTAATACTCTTGAAAACTTCGAAAAATATAAAACTAACTGTTTTGTGGTTCTGATATTTTTTTTACTATTTGACAATCTTATTATTTAAATAAGTTAAGTATTTTTATTGCTATATTGAACTAACTTATGACTTATTTATCAATATTTGCGTGCGCCACGTGCGCCAAATTTGTCTTCAAATTTGGTTGCAAATTGGTTATATCGAAACTGGCATAACTATCTATTCTCTATTAACACCACATGCAAGTTATAATTTATAAGGCTCCTATATTTACATTCTACATGTTTTTCACCCTTTGCAACACTTAATATGCAAAGATACACTATCTTTGAAAGAGACCAATGAGCGAGATGTCAACACTCCATGGTTTCCATGGCAACTCCAAACTCCGAAAGTAGATCCGGCGGAAGGATTTATGTGCGCCATAGATGCCGCATCGCGGTAAATTCTAACGAAAATATAAACAACAAATACTTGAGTAAAATATCATCACGCTGAAGGTATATTTTTTATTGTGTGGGTTTAATGGCACTTTGTCAAATATTTGCTTTGTCAAATAAAAAAAAACAGCTCACCTTGTCAATGGGTTTTTTAGTTGAGATAGCCAAGCGGTTCTCCATGCTCGCAAAATTGAATTGAGGAGCTTTTACATCTGCATAGAAACCCCTTAATTAATTAAAATTGGCTTACCGGAGTCCTAGAAGCCGGAATGAGTATCCGTTGTGTCTCCCATCGCTGATTGACTGATTTTACGCATGATTATGACGTATGGCTTGGGGAATACGTATTATAAACATTTAAATATATAACAAGAACATGCTGTTTCAACATGCTGTTCGAATGAACTTCGAGAGATATATCGTGGCAATCGTATATAAGCTCTTTTCTCAGAAATAATCTTAGTGGAATTATACGTCACGTACGTGCAGATGTTACCACGATGGCATTGCGTGCTTCTTAGCAATCTGATTTCGCATTAATGTACTCCATTCAGAGGACAAAAAACTGAATTGGAACCAAACAACTGACATCAATTGCTTTTCCGCGTTCATATATATATTTGTATGACTTACTATTAACATGATACTTCATTTATAACTTCTCTCGATCATTTCTGAGTTTTGTATAGCTTTTTTAAAGGTGAACAGTTTCCTTTAAGTTGGCAGCCATCTTTTTCATTTCCGTCTGTCTGTCTGTACAAGGTTTCTGGCGGCTAGCGGGAAAACCGTGCGCGGCACTCGCGCCAAATTTTCGGGATATGTAGACCCGCCAGTGCCATACCTACGTGCTTTTGCACTTTTCACGGGTGCAGAGTGGACGTGGCACGTTCTACGAGGCTCCTCCGAAATCGGGATTTCTCCTGTTATTTAGTTTGATATATGAACAGAAAGCTATAAAAAAACACATTGCATCAACAACATATTTTTAAAGACAGAAGTTCGTTCGGTTACATGATAAGGCAGGTCATTAGACTTATTTTTTGCTTCTCGTGAGCGCCTATTTATACAGCAGAACGGTGAAATTAGGCTGACTGAAGGAGAGGCACGCTCCAGGCTTCCAACGAAGCCAATAGCGCCTGCTGAGGTGAAAGTGAACTAACAAATTTGTTGAGATCATCACATAAGTTTTTTCATTTTGGAACTGGCAGGCGATATTTTTATTCTGTGGACGAACACGTTGGAAAGGTCAAACTGAGGCGAGCACAAGAGCTTGTGCATGGTGATTTGACTTGGTTTAGGAGAGTTTTCAATGTCCACAACAAGACGACAAACATCGGTGTCGATTTTTCCAAACGATTGGGGGGGGGGGGGGGGGGGCGAACAGGGCGGATGCAAGGGGATCCATCGTGGACATGGCCTTCCCCAGATCGACGGATATCGGCTAAAATTGACACATTTTCTGATTCGATCCGCCATTATAGGGCAATACTAGTTCCATTTACAGCAAATTGAAAACTGAAAAGTACCGACGATCTCTTATATGAGAGGCCCCGAAAATATCCATCTGGATGATGACGGATCTGTGATCCAGACGGATTCTCATACATATCTCTTATATGAGAGGCCCCGAAAATATCCATCTGAATGATGACGGATCTGGGATCCAGACGGATTCTCATACAGATCTCTTATATGAGAGGCCCCGAAAATATCCATCTGAGTGATGACGGATCTGGGATCCAGACGGATTCTCATACAGATCTCTTATATGAGAGGCCCCGAAAATATCCATCTGGATGATGACGGATCTGGGATCCAGACGGATTCTCATACAGATCTCTTATATGAGAGGTAGAGATGCAAAAATTCCCAAAAAAACAGGAACCGGCCCCGCACCGCCACCGCTCATACATGAGTTGGGACCGGCATCAAGGCCGGCCACATGTGGCAGCACCCGCCAGGCCCGGCATGCGGCAGCTCAAGCTAGGAATCTGCATGTATACTTCATTCTACACTTAAAATCTTTTAGCAGGAATATTTATAGTTTGCAATGTGCATTTTGCACCATTTTAACACACACCACATTGAAACACCAATGGATAATGGATATATATGGACCATGGAGTAAAGAAATCCCACACAAGTCAGAACTTGAGATAAATAATCAACAACAGACTAACAGGAAAGTCAAACAGGTCAAGGTGAGTAGACTTCTTTCATCTTTGGTGGTTTGCAAAAATAAAAAAAAACAAAAATAAGACACATGATAGATATATAGATCATGCAAGTCCAAACGAGCAGCTTAAAAGTATGTAATAAGTATGCATTCATCACTCAACATCACACAATGCAATGTTTGGGCTGTAATTGTAATAGCTTCTACAAACAATGTTGAGGTTAGAGGTACTACAACCTACTTACTTATTTGATCAATGTTGACATGGACTAGTAAATACTAAATATACTTCACAGGATAATGGGGAAAAGGCAAGTTTTCCTGGTCATTTAAGTATGACAAACATACTAAAAACATTGGGAGTGACAATCATATCTTGAATGATAAAAGTAAAATAATCAACCTGTTTTAAATTACAGAGTATCCTCGGTTTTCTCACTATCCAAGCCAAGATATCTATAACTAACATCTAAGCCAGTCACACACAGAGCCACTCTTATACGGCCTTGTCACATATTTATACAGCCTTGGGCAGTGGGCACAGATAAACAAAGCTTGAGCTACTTCACTGCCAAAGCCAAGGCCGTACAACTGCCTTGGTACAACTTCACACGTCCGTCAAGCTAGCAGCAGATTCATATTCGCGAATCTGCTGCTGCCAGACAGACATTCGCCGGGCTCGAATATACTGCTACTGGCAGCAGATTCGGCGAATGTCTGTCAGCTGGCAGCATATTCGTGAACAACTTCCGCGGCATTTTTCGCGCATCATCTGAACGCCAGCAGCAGATTCGCAACGTGATGTGTTTGAGTTGAGTTGTTCGGTGAGAGATGGGTACCTTCTAGGTAAGTAGGTATTGATCAACGTATTACTGACTTGAAGCAGTCAGTGAGTAGGACCTCTAACCTCCTCCTACTTACCTAGAAGGTACCCATCTTTCACCGAACAACTCAACTCAAACACATCACGTTGCGAATCTGCTGTTGGCGTTCAGATGATCCGCAAAAAATGCCGCGGAAGTTGTTCACGAATATGCTGCCAGCTGACAGACATTCGCCGAATCTGCTGCTGGTAGCAGTATATTCGAGCCCGGCGAATATCTGAATCTGCTGCTCGCGCCAAAAAGGCCGCGTAAGTTGTTCACGAATATGCTGCCAGCTGACAGACATTCGCCGAATCTGCTGCCAGTAGCAGTATATTCGAGCCCGGCGAATGTCTGTCTGGCAGCAGCAGATTCGCGAATATGAATCTGCTGCTAGCTTGACGGACGTCATTTTCACTGCTGTGCGTAATAGCGGCTGAAGTATTTGACAATTGTCAAGCGTTGAGCTCAAAACGGCGCAGATAATTAATCCCGTCACCGAAATGACTAACTTTATGACCATAAATAACTTAAATCACCAAAATGAAAATGTCAACATATTGCGGATTCGGCAGATGGACTTCTTTAAAAAATATTTAAATTTCAACTGACACCAATGGTTAAGATTTAATACTACAGCTTATTTTCGAATACGAACATGAACAATTGTCTTCACACAATTCTGAGGCGTCGCGATTCTGAGGTGTGAAGTTGTGAATATCTGTCAGTGACACATTCGCGAATATCGATCTACTGCTTAATTGACACACGTGATTCTTTTACGGTCGTCCTGGCGAATTCGTCGCAAATGTGACTCATCAAAACACATTGTTTGGAAATTGGGTTTGAATGTGTTGTCGGGGAGTGTGTCACGTGTAATTATGCAAGGTCATATATAAATTATGGAGCTATTGTGATAAGAAGTTGAAGTGGAACTAGACAGGTTTGCATTCTGGGATAGGTCTTGGCCACTTAAGATTTCTTTGCAAAATGTTTTTGTTTGTGTTTTGCAGTCTTTCCACCTTTATAATTGTAATTGCATAAAATACAATATTTGTTCACTACCAAAACTACAAATGATATGACTTGAATATGTCCTTTCTCATGTGGAAATAAATAGTAAATATGTATCAATAAATATTCTCAGTAATATGTATTTACAATAGTATTAACAATAATTATTATCATATATGTGGGTGGTTTTGTTCCATAGGTACTTATTTGTTATACAAAATAATTTGGGGTGACCTGGGGCAATGGGATGACTAAATATAATATTGTATGCCACCCCACCTAGTTACTAGTGATGACAGTGGAATATGATTTGGGGTAGTTGTTTCTGTTTGACTGCACTCGACTCTCGCACTGCTGCAGTGACTGAGCTGATGAATTGATCATGAATTGACCCTGTAGTTTGATTTATTAAGTTTCACTGGTGTGTCCACTCCTTGCTAGGTCGTACTAGTTATCACTTTTAATTTGTAAACTAGGACATTGTTATGTGTTATGCTGGTGTTTTACTGTTGTATATTTTTTTTCTCAATTTATCATGATCTTTAAGCATGTATGTTCTGACTTCTGCCAATATTTATTTCTATTTTTTTTTAATTGATAACTTGTGCTGAGCCCGGCATGAGCCCGGCAAGCCTGAGTTCAGACACAGCTTCAGGCACGCCGGGCCTGAATTTGGGCCCAGCGCCGGCTCCGTGGTCCTGAAATTTGCGTCTCTAATGAGAGGCCCCGAAAATATCCATCTGAATGATGACGGATCTGGGATCCAGACGGATTCTCATACAGATCTCTTATATGAGAGGCCCCGAAAATATCCATCTGGATGATGACGGATCTGGGATCCAGACGGATTCTCATACAAAACGGCGTCTAAGATCTCTGATTTCAGTTGATCTTCGGCCAATTTTGAAGGTGATTCAATGATCTCAGTGGATCCCTGAACAAATTGTGAAAGTGGATCCAATGGGCATTAGTTAATAGTTAACAGCAGGGCTGCGGAGTCGGAGTCGGAGCCGGAGCCGGGGTCGGAGTCGGTCGGAGTCGGTGATTTCGGCTGATCTCGGAGTCGGTACAATTTTGCCGACGCCGACTCCGGCTGTCGGTTATGGGTGGCGCACGGGCAAAGTATTTTCATGTGGATTTTAGTGAACGGCGAAGTGGTGGCGAAGACTAAAAAAGCATTCCCTTCGACTTTGTTTGCTTCGATTCCCTTGCAATTCATTAATTTTCAATCATGAAATTTGTACCACGGTGGGCGAAATAGAACCTAGGGCAGTGTGCATTTTACAGATTTTCCACTGAGCCCCAGCATATTTAAAGGACACACACTCTCGTCGGAAATGGCACCCTATAGTCAGGCTGAGAAGAGCAGTCTCGAAGTATACAATGCATGTACATGTGCATACTGCTTAATGCTTATGTATGATATACATGTTGATAGGGGGTAGCATCACACTCCAATGTGCATGCTATTAGCCCTTTTTCTAATATAACTGATTGCAAAATGAAGAACTGCAACATCTTGAAACCATATTTTGCCAGCGATCGTACTATCTGACCTCACCGCTATAACGTAAGAAAACCAAACGAAGTCACACCTGTCAAATAAATGAATGTCTTGATTCTTGATGACCTGTTACAAGCCACCAGACATGTGCCTGGATCCCGGGATCCAGCTGAGATCTGAATATCTGTGTCCTGTGTCCCGGGATCCACATGGGACACCAGATCTAGGTACACAAGCCGAGGGATCCACAAAGATCCCAGATCCGGATATATTTTACGCCGTGAAATCTACAATTTACGCCGAGGGATCCAGGAGGATCCCAGATCTTCATGCATTTTAAGCAGAGGAATACACTGGGATCCAAGATCCAACTTCGGGATCCAGGCACAAGTCTGGACTACATGCCAATATTCCCTTACTTATAAGGTTTACCCACGAGGGAGAAACGACTCCCGGGGTGACGTCCGAGCATTTGGGATCAATATTTTACAATATGGTAGGCCCAGACATGTGCCTGGATCCCGGGATCCAGCTGAGATCCAGATATGTGTCCTGTGTCATGGGATCCACATGGGACACCAGATCCAGGTACACCATAAGCTCAGGGATCCACAAAGATTCCAGATCCTGATATATTTTATGCCGTGGGATCTACAATTTACGCCGAGGGATCCAGGAGGATTCCAGATATTCATGCATTTTACGCAGAGGGATCCACTGGGATCCAAGATCTTCATGCATTTCATGCCGAGGGTTCCACTGGGATCCCAGATCCAACTTCGGGATCCAGGCACAAGTCTGCAAGCCACTATATAGAGAACTCACTATTTCGCGAAAGAGGGCTAGGTCTTCCATGAAGTAATACATCAACACTACGAACCATACAAAAGGGCCATAGATCACTCCTTTTAAATCATCAACACCAAGAGCGAACGGTAGAAAGAAACAGGCGACCATGCACACGAATTGCAACTTGAAGTCTCGGTGTAAAGAAAGTAAAAATGACCTCCTTAGTTGACTTTGCTATCATTAAAGATCGGGCAAATATTTAATGTCATCGCATTCATCTCCTCACAAGTTCAAAAGATTTATAACATCGCCGTGTAGGTCAAATTTCGTAACACCAATGATACAAAATTTGACACATACTTGCATTTTGAAATTATATGACCAGTGACCTATGAATAATGTTTCTCGAGGTCACGTCGGGCATAACCAGTGCTGAGTGCTACGCTGTGCTGATGCGTACAATCCGTGCATTTTCCAACGGTTTGTTGTTCAGAAGCATAAGACCAAGTGAAAGCAGATGACATACATGTGTTCCACTAAGATCATAACATTTCGGAGGTCAACCGAGGTCACTGGCATCTGATGATCTAAGATTACTTGTTTAGATCTCGAGTGGTTATCATGAAGGCATTTTAATGGCGCTGATTTTCAATTTGACATCTATTTCACATAATTTTGGCTTCAATTTGCTTGCTGGTCGCCATAATCTTTAGTTTTTAGCCGGTCATGGGATTTCAGTGACCTCAGGTTAAAGACAGTGACCTCAGGTCAAAGTTCATAGGTCAACAGCCACCTCATATCAATATAAACGCATTCCACTAACGATGAGGAATGCGCTTCATTTTGATTCACGGCTCTATCTTGATTTGACTCGACCTCCACGGACATAGGTACACGATTTGGATAGCATCCAGGCCATTGACCTGACAACAGGGGTCATCAAAGAACCTATGACCTTGACTGCTCCATCCTTTGCGACCGGCTGTTGGTGCAAAGTACAGCCCCTTCTCTCCCCTCCCTCTCCCACCTCCGGCCTTCGGGCCTGTCCTGACGCCGCCACCTCTTCCTGCCACTGACGTGTGCTGTGGTGTCAGTGCTACAAACTATATCTGTCGCGCCTTCCTGACCGACTTGTCACACGTCCGGGACAGCTCGCCGCAGCTGAATGTAGCCTTATATGCACTGTACTGACAGCCGGCCGACGGTCGTGTCTAACGACGCCTTATTACGAGCGAGCGCGAAGCGCTCGCTCGTCCTTCAGTGGTGTATGGGAAAAATCTGATTATGAGCGGCCCGGCCCGGCTCAGCCCGACCAGACCCGTGGCGACGCTTTTGAGAAGCTCATATCTCTGCAACCGCACGTCCGATTGACAAGCGGACTTCTTTGCTGAGTAGCCCCATCCAACCTACTCTGTTTCAGACATGTGCCGACTCATACAGGTGACTACCACTGCGCGTGGCGCGTGCCGCGTGAGGGGTGTCGAAAAGTATTTTCTCGCAATAACTCCGCAACGGCTGGGCAGATTATGTGCAAATTTTGTGTGGTTAGAGACCTCTCAGCCGCCACTTTCACACAACTCAGGGGTGGGGTGACTGCACGTGCGCACGTGAACACTCCTATTCTTTATCTCAGGAATGACTGAGCCGATTGTGTTCAAATTTGGTGTGTGGTTAGGGACCTCTCAGCCGCCACTTCTCCACAAGTCATAGGTGAGGTGCCTCTGCACGTGCGCACACGCACACCCCTATTCTATATCTCAGGAACGGCTGAGCCGATTGTGTTAAAATTTTGTGCGTGGTTGCCGCCACTTTACCACAAGTCAGGGGTGGGGTGCTTCTTCACGTACGCACGTGCGCACCTTTTTTGCATCTCAGAAACTACTTGCCCGATGGAGTTGAAATTCACCATACATTTCCTTCGCGCTCGCTCGTTCATCGCCAACTTCGGCGTCTCACTGGTAAGGCAATGGCTTCTGAATTGCCTTGGTCCAAGGAACGGTTCCACAGCTTGTATTGTCTATAGGGCTAGGTCAAGTCAGCACTGGCAGTGCTGTCAAACAAAGATGATCCCGAATATTTCTTAAAAAATATAACAACTCATCTATGTTTTAACCAGATCTCACAGAATGATCCTGGGACCTGGAAGGATGTCAGGAACAATTCCAGGTCATCAGCAGAATTTAGTTTCGTTTGTTACGTCCCCTGGCGACTGAGGACACTGGACAGTGGATAGTCCACCCGAGCAGGCATTCGGGCGTTCTGAGAGGGCCTCCATGGCACCAAAAAGGCAAGACCCTGAGGTCACCCGAAAGGCAAGGTCATCACATGGTACTCAATAATCCCGTAGAACTACATACAGCGAGCCCTCCGGAAAGAGCATTAGACAGGCAATTCCTAGGGAACATGGAGAAGGGTCATCACCTCCCTACTTTGCCAAACTCTGTTTTGTGTTCTTGGCCTGTGGCCATCAAGGACACATTTCACCTTTGGGACGCAGTGGTTCAAAGTCGGAAATCGGATTATTAGAACATGACCTAGGGTGCATCGTCGGATACAGATCCAAAATACCCCCAAAAATACCATTAAGCAATGATCACGAGAAATCAATTTGTAAAAAATAAGTGACGTTTAGCTTGATCAGGCGAGTTAAACGTTGTCCCATGCATTAACTATAAGTCCATAACATTTAAATAGCGCCTGATATTCATGTGGATAATAGGGTTGTCACAAGACCTGACAAGTTTATTTTTTTGGGATTTCCAGCATTTTAAAATTGAAAGTTATGGTCAGACAATGTCTATTCAGGTCATTGGACTATTATACATATATTTTCATTAACTGAGCTTCAATCTTGAAACGGCATTTTTTTTTACTGCGGGCGGTTACTAATGTGCCTATTGTCCAGCTAATCCAGCGTCAGCTAATTATAGGTGAGAGTCGGAGTCAGAGTCGGAGTCACCTCAAAACCGATCGACTCCGCAGCCCGGGTTAAGAGGTAGCGGGTTTGTGTCCGTTAGGACAAAACAAATCAATCAAATGAATCTGCCGTGGATTTCCGTGGACGATGGCTGAAAGTGTCGGACAATCTGAGGGCAGACAAGATTGGGGGGGGGGGGCTTTTCAACACCCTCACGCGGCACGTGCCACGCGCAGTGGTAGTCACTCATGTTAGTCGGCACTAGTCTCAAACAGGGTAGGTTGGATGGGGCTACTCAGCAAAGAAGTCCGCTTGTCAATCGAACTTACGATTGCAGAGATATAAGCTTCTCAAAAGCGTCGCCCCGGGTCGGCCGGGCCGCGCATATTCAGATTTTTCCCATATACCACGGAAAGACGAGCGAGCGCTTCGCGCTCGGTCGTAACCACAGCGGCCATTGGCCAGACCACAGAAAACAGGAGACAGGAGACAGGATACAGGTCTCCTGTTATCTGTGGCCAGACTAATCCAGACCTGTACTGAGAACACCGCCGTTTGATGTCGCTGTTTGATATACTGGTCACTGGTGTGCTGTGTGACACTGGTTGTGACGGGACGACACAGAGCTAATGGCTAGGACGCTGACCGCAGGAGAATTGCCAGCGAGGCGGTCGGAAACATCGCAATGTCGTTTTTACCTAGACAGAGAGGAGTGTTGTCGATATTGCCACGAAGTGCAGCGATGACTCGCTCAATGTCTATGAAGAAGGCGGAATGCTCTATGTGGCGGAAGTACGGGGATACTTATTTACCTGCATTGGCAAAAGCCGTGGACACGAGTCAAATAGTGATCAAAACTTTGAATCACGAATAACATTGCTGATATGTTTATCAGGATGTTAACTGGCTATTTTCGACAGATCCTATTGGTTAAAAGTGGGTTATCATTCAATGACAACTTTCAGAAACGATGCAACAGGAACTGGAGGGCAAGCGCACCTGAGAAGGGGGGTGGGGAGGCGACTCAACATTGAGGAAGGGGGGCGAGGGCCACCCCAAAAGTATATAAATCGACACATATGCCGACAAAGCTGGTCGTCATTGGGGAGTCTGTGCTACCGAAATAAGGAGCTTCATGTGCAATGTGGCGTACATGCATGCATGCAATATAATATAAAGTATGTGACAAGTAACAACCGTTTTCTGACTTAAAGTGAATAGTGCACCTTTGGAAAAGTACGTGGAATGATATAAAAGAGTGTCCTGATTAAGTGATTACGGTTCTGGCATTCGTTTTTGCGAGAAAAAAAGTAGCAATTTGTTGTAATTAGAAACATTCATATTTTTACATGTGACGTCACAATAATCTTGCGTCACCAAAACGAGTTGTGACGTCATAAGAGCATAAGTCTATCCTTGAATCCGAATATGTAAACAACACTAACAACCTCGTTCGCTGGGTCGCGACTCGCGAGTAATATTGGTTGTGATTTAAAATTTATGAATGTTCGCACTATGGCCTTGTATGAGTGGTTGCAGTGGAGTTGGGGTGGCGTTGCGTGAACACATACCCATAAATGTGCATGTGCATCAATACATGTGATATACCTACCCATAAATGTGTTTATATGTGTGTTCATCGGTGTGTATGGGTGTCTGTGTGGGGCAGATGTAAATCAATGTGTGGATGTGCAGTGAATGCAGTGAACTGCAGTGAACATTGCAGCTACCGGTACGAGCCACCCATCAAAAGGTGTGTCTTTTCAAGGCGCTTGTTGGCATGATTTTCAATTGGAAATCCAATACACATTGGCAAAATTATGGCACATAATATTTCTAACTCGGTGTCAACGCAAGTAAATATCAACTAAAAACAAACATTGTCAAAACTCAATCGACATATTGCAGGTACCGCGACCAGCTACCCATCAGAAAATGCGTCTTTTCACGAAGCATCTTTTGTCCGTCCCTGCAGCTCAGTCGGGAGGGCACTGGACTGTTGACCTCCCGGTGTGGCAGCCCAGGTTCGAGTCGCTTCGGCGCTCGCTACTTGCCCCTGACTGGGATGGCCTGCGGCCGGTGGCAGCGGTCGCACTCAAAATCAGGTGACGTCAGGGGACGGGGCGAACCGTGTCCAGGTATGTCGGGCACGTAAAACTTTCGCCTCTAAATTCTGCCGGTCAGCAGGAATTGCGCGATCGGGTGGTGAGGTCAGGGCCTGCGCAACAAGCTATGCTTAGCGCGGGTCCTGACCTTGGAAATCCATCCATTCAAAACATTCGAACTAAATTTATAATTGTGTGTGTGGTAATTTTCAATTGGAAATCCAATGAAAATTGACAAAGTTCTGACCAATAATATTTCTAACAAAGCGACAACTAAGCGTAAGTCAACATCAACCAAAAAAAAACATTGTCAATATTCAATGGATATATTGCAGGTACCGCGACCAGTCACCCATAACAAATACGCCTTTTCACGAAGCGTCCTTTGTAATTTTCAATTGGAAATCGGTTTAAAATTTACCAAATTATTTACTGAAAACCTAGTCACATGATGTTTCAGATTTGTCGTGTTTGCCTTGGACCACAACAGCGGCGATAGCGCAATTTAGACGAATCAGCTTCATGAAACGGATTTGGCCCCAATGGCTACGCCAGACGAGGAACGAACTTCCCTTGCAATTCTGTTACCAAACACATGATACGTTTCGGTGGCGGTCGGTTCAAATAGCGAAAACGAAGTGCGGTAGAAATCACACTAATGACATATGCGAAACGTCACGAGATTTGTCCATTTAAAATCAAACCAAATAAACCCAACCGTTTTTGCGTTGAAACTCAACAACTAGGTCGTTTTGGAAGGAAAAATTCCAGATTTTGCAATTTCTCAGTACGCCCCACAATATGGCTATCTCAGTCAAAAACTAATGTTAAAGGTGCACTTTTCCCTTTAATTCCTTTCCCTTTCCTATGTAAATAACGTCATTCTTTTCTCTACTGTAAGCCTTTAGAGAGCACAATATACCAAAAGTGTATGTGTTGTTCATCAACTTATATGTTTGTCACTTATAGATGATGACATAAGTTTAAGTAGTTTTGATTTTAAATTAATACTGGCCAGGAACACATTTGACAACTAAATTACACGTCAGCCTCTTACATGCAATGCAATGCTGCAATCGATACTCCGCGCTACCCGTTAATCTTTTTCCAGAATATAACGTAAATAAAGTGTCATTGAAACGGGACCGTTGGGGCTATCTGAATTGCCCCAAACTGGCAATTGCTGCACACGGGTAATCAAACTGTTCGAAAGATTTATCGCTCCTCAATGCCATCGAAGGTAATATCCCGAGGAATGACCTGCACATTTCAGTTTTATACCTGCACTAAAGCGCGTTACACTGACCTTTCACTGACAACTTTGCGGTGCCGCTCTTGTTGCACACAAACCTTCAACGGAGGAATCTCGTGAGCTTCCAGAGCGTTTGATAAAGAAACCATATAGGTGCAACAAATAAATTCAAATAAAATGCTAACGCATAGTTATCAATTACAGAGGTCACAGCATATAGCACCAGTAAGACACCGTAGTTGGCGATGCACGAGCGAGCGCGAAGCAAATGTATGGCGAATTTCAACTCCATGGGACAAGTAGTTTCTGAGATACACAAAGGGTGCGCACGTGTGTACGTGCAGAGGCGTGCAGTGCAGATCCCTGACTTGTGGGAAAGTGGCGGCTGAGAGGTCCCAAACCACACACAAAATTTAAACACAATCGGCTAAGCCGTTCCTGAGATATATAATAGAGGTGTGCACGTGCACACGTGCAGATGCACCCCACCCCTGACGTGTGGGAAGGCGGCGGCTGAGGGTCCCTAGCCACACACCAAATTTGAACACAATCGGCTCAGCCGTTCCTGAGATATGTAACAGGGGTGTGCACGTGCAGAGCCCTGACTTGTGGGAAGGCGGCGGTTGAAGGGTCTCTAACCACACACCAAATTTGCACACAATCGGCCCAACCGTTTCAGAGTTTTTGCGAGAAAACACTTTTCAACACCCTCACGCGGCACGTGCCACGCGCAGTGGTAGTCACTCATGTTAGTCGGCACTAGTCTCAAACAGGGTAGGTTGGATGGGACTACTCAGCAAAGAAGTCCGCTTGTCAATCAAACTTACGGTTGCAGAGATATAAGCTTCTCAAAAGCGTCGCCACGGGTCGGCCGGGCCGCGCATATTCAGATTTTTCCCATATACCACGGAAAGACGAGCGAGCGCTTCGCGCTCGCTCGTAACCACAGCGGCCATTGGCCAGACCACAGATAACAGGAGACAGGAGACAGGATACAGGTCTCCTGTTATCTGTGGCCAGACTTATCCAGACCTGTACTGAGAACACCGCCGTTTGATGTCGCTGTTTGATATACTGGTCACTGGTGTGCTGTGTGACACTGGTTGTGACGGGACGACACAGAGCTAATGGCTAGGACGCTGACCGCAGGAGAATTGCCAGCGAGGCGGTCGGAAACATCGCAATGTCGTTTTTACCTAGACAGAGAGGAGTGTTGTCGATATTGCCACGAAGTGCAGCGATGACTCGCTCAATGTCTATGAAGAAGGCGGAATGCTCTATGTGGCGGAAGTACGGGGATACTTATTTACCTGCATTGGCAAAAGCCGTGGACACGAGTCAAATAGTGATCAAAACTTTGAATCACGAATAACATTGCTGATATGTTTATCAGGATGTTAACTGGCTATTTTCGACAGATCCTATTGGTTAAAAGTGGGTTATCATTCAATGACAACTTTCAGAAACGATGCAACAGGAACTGGAGGGCAAGCGCACCTGAGAAGGGGGGTGGGGAGGCGACTCAACATTGAGGAAGGGGGGCGAGGGCCACCCCAAAAGTATATAAATCGACACATATGCCGACAAAGCTGGTCGTCATTGGGGAGTCTGTGCTACCGAAATAAGGAGCTTCATGTGCAATGTGGCGTACATGCATGCATGCAATATAATATAAAGTATGTGACAAGTAACAACCGTTTTCTGACTTAAAGTGAATAGTGCACCTTTGGAAAAGTACGTGGAATGATATAAAAGAGTGTCCTGATTAAGTGATTACGGTTCTGGCATTCGTTTTTGCGAGAAAAAAAGTAGCAATTTGTTGTAATTAGAAACATTCATATTTTTACATGTGACGTCACAATAATCTTGCGTCACCAAAACGAGTTGTGACGTCATAAGAGCATAAGTCTATCCTTGAATCCGAATATGTAAACAACACTAACAACCTCGTTCGCTGGGTCGCGACTCCGAGTAATATTGGTTGTGATTTAAAATTTATGAATGTTCGCACTATGGCCTTGTATGAGTGATTGCAGTGGAGTTGGGTGGCGTTGCGTGAACACATACCCATAAATGTGCATGTGCATCAATACATGTGATATACCTACCCATAAATGTGTTTATATGTGTGTTCATCGGTGTGCATGGGTGTCTGTGTGGGGGAGATGTAAATCAATGTGTGGATGTGCAGTGAATGCAGTGAACTGCAGTGAACATTGCAGCTACCGGTACGAGCCACCCATCAAAAGGTGTGTCTTTTCAAGGCGCTTGTTGGCATGATTTTCAATTGGAAATCCAATACACATTGGCAAAATTATGGCAAATAATATTTCTAACTCGGTGTCAACGCAAGTAAATATCAACTAAAAACAAACATTGTCAAAACTCAATCGACATATTGCAGGTACCGCGACCAGCTACCCATCAGAAAATGCGTCTTTTCACGAAGCATCTTTTGTCCGTCCCTGCAGCTCAGTCGGGAGGGCACTGGACTGTTGACCTCCCGGTGTGGCAGCCCAGGTTCGAGTCGCTTCGGCGCTCGCTACTTGCCCCTGACTGGGATGGCCTGCGGCCGGTGGCAGCGGTCGCACTCAAAATCAGGTGACGTCAGGGGACGGGGCGAACCGTGTCCAGGTATGTCGGGCACGTAAAACTTTCGCCTCTAAATTCTGCCGGTCAGCAGGAATTGCGCGATCGGGTGGTGAGGTCAGGGCCTGCGCAACAAGCTATGCTTAGCGCGGGTCCTGACCTTGGAAATCCATCCATTCAAAACATTCGAACTAAATTTATAATTGTGTGTGTGGTAATTTTCAATTGGAAATCCAATGAAAATTGACAAAGTTCTGACCAATAATATTTCTAACAAAGCGACAACTAAGCGTAAGTCAACATCAACCAAAAACAAACATTGTCAATATTCAATGGATATATTGCAGGTACCGCGACCAGTCACCCATAACAAATACGCCTTTTCACGAAGCGTCCTTTGTAATTTTCAATTGGAAATCGGTTTAAAATTTACCAAATTATTTACTGAAAACCTAGTCACATGATGTTTCAGATTTGTCGTGTTTGCCTTGGACCACAACAGCGGCGATAGCACAATTTAGACGAATCAGCTTCATGAAACGGATTTGGCCCCAATGGCTACGCCAGACGAGGAACGAACCTCCCTTGCAATTCTGTTACCAAACACATGATACGTTTCGGTGGCGGTCGGTTCAAATAGCGAAAACGAAGTGCGGTAGAAATCACACTAATGACATATGCGAAACGTCACGAGATTTGTCCATTTAAAATCAAACCAAATAAACCCAACCGTTTTTGCGTTGAAACTCAACAACTAGGTCGTTTTGGAAGGAAAAATTCCAGATTTTGCAATTTCTCAGTACGCCCCACAATATGGCTATCTCAGTCAAAAACTAATGTTAAAGGTGCACTTTTCCCTTTAATTCCTTTCTCTTTCCTATGTAAATAACGTCATTCTTTTCTCTACTGTAAGCCTTTAGAGAGCACAATATACCAAAAGTGTATGTGTTGTTCATCAACTTATATGTTTGTCACTTATAGATGATGACATAAGTTTAAGTAGTTTTGATTTTAAATTAATACTGGCCAGGAACACATTTGACAACTAAATTACACGTCAGCCTCTTACATGCAATGCAATGCTGCAATCGATACTCCGCGCTACCCGTTAATCTTTTTCCAGAATATAACGTAAATAAAGTGTCATTGAAACGGGACCGTTGGGGCTATCTGAATTGCCCCAAACTGGCAATTGCTGCACACGGGTAATCAAACTGTTCGAAAGATTTATCGCTCCTCAATGCCATCGAAGGTAATATCCCGAGGAATGACCTGCACATTTCAGTTTTATACCTGCACTAAAGCGCGTTACACTGACCTTTCACTGACAACTTTGCGGTGCCGCTCTTGTTGCACACAAACCTTCAACGGAGGAATCTCGTGAGCTTCCAGAGCGTTTGATAAAGAAACCATATAGGTGCAACAAATAAATTCAAATAAAATGCTAACGCATAGTTATCAATTACAGAGGTCACAGCATATAGCACCAGTAAGACGCCGTAGTTGGCGATGCACGAGCGAGCGCGAAGCAAATGTATGGCGAATTTCAACTCCATGGGGCAAGTAGTTTCTGAGATACACAAAGGGTGCGCACGTGTGTACGTGCAGAGGCGTGCAGTGCAGATCCCTGACTTGTGGGAAAGTGGCGGCTGAGAGGTCCCAAACCACACACAAAATTTAAACACAATCGGCTAAGCCGTTCCTGAGATATATAATAGAGGTGTGCACGTGCACACGTGCAGATGCACCCCACCCCTGACGTGTGGGGAGGCGGCGGCTGAGGGTCCCTAGCCACACACCAAATTTGAACACAATCGGCTGAGCCGTTCCTGAGATATAAAATAGGGGTGTGCACGTGCGCACGTGAAGAGACACTCCACCCCGGACTTGTGGGAAGGCGGCGGCTGAGGGGACCATAACCACACACCAAATTCGAACACAATCGGCTCAGCCGTTCCTGAGATATATAACAGGGGTGTGCACGTGCAGAGCCCTGATTTGTGGGAAGGCGGCGGTTGAAGGGTTTCTAACCACACACCAAATTTGCACACAATCGGCCCAACCGTTTCAGAGTTTTTGCGAGAAAACACTTTTCAACACCCTCACGCGGCACGTGCCACGCGCAGTGGTAGTCACTCATGTTAGTCGGCACTAGTCTCAAACAGGGTAGGTTGGATGGGGATACTCAGCAAAGAAGTCCGCTTGTCAATCAAACTTACGGTTGCAGAGATATAAGCTTCTCAAAAGCGTCGCCACGGGTCGGCCGGGCCGCGCATATTCAGATTTTTCCCATATACCACGGAAAGACGAGCGAGCGCTTCGCGCTCGCTCGTAACCACAGCGGCCATTGGCCAGACCACAGATAACAGGAGACAGGAGACAGGATACAGGTCTCCTGTTATCTGTGGCCAGACTAATCCAGACCTGTACTGAGAACACCGCCGTTTGATGTCGCTGTTTGATATACTGGTCACTGGTGTGCTGTGTGACACTGGTTGTGACGGGACGACACAGAGCTAATGGCTAGGACGCTGACCGCAGGAGAATTGCCAGCGAGGCGGTCGGAAACATCGCAATGTCGTTTTTACCTAGACAGAGAGGAGTGTTGTCGATATTGCCACGAAGTGCAGCGATGACTCGCTCAATGTCTATGAAGAAGGCGGAATGCTCTATGTGGCGGAAGTACGGGGGTACTTATTTACCTGCATTGGCAAAAGCCGTGGACACGAGTCAAATAGTGATCAAAACTTTGAATCACGAATAACATTGCTGATATGTTTATCAGGATGTTTGTTAACTGGCTATTTTCGACAGATCCTATTGGTTAAAAGTGGGTTATCATTCAATGACAAATTTCCACTAATAATTGGTGAAATCGGAACTAAGCCCAGCTTCACTGAAAAGAAGACCTATCTAATACAAGTCGTGCCACTGATACATAGTTTTTTTCTTTTTTCGAATGGGGCGAGACAACTAAGCAGAGCAAATTGCCCAGTCCAGTGGAGTCTCGTGCAGGTATACCAAAACGTCATTCAGTTAGAGAACAGTATTTTGCAGCCACCAATCAAAGCTGTTCGACTGAAATCACCCAATCTCGCTTAGAAGACTTAGCATTTTTTGCACCAACTGAATCTCAGTTGTTTTTTTGTGTATACTATAGATGAAACTACATAAATTGCCAAATGACTCACTATTGTTTCTCTTTTCCATCGGGTGATATTCGACTCAATTCAGCTTACTTACAACTATCAATTTGGTGCTGTATAGTATGACCGGCACTTTATGAGTCGTTCAACAGATTCTGCTGTAAAGGTGTGCGAGAAGTAGAATATGGAGCTGTATTGGGCCACATCCACAGAAACTTGCCTTGAAACGATGCAGTATATTGCAACAGGAACTCATTTATTAATGTCATTGCACAAGGTCACCACGACCTCCACGCATTTGTCACCTGCTCACGAGAACGTTGATCTCACCACCAACTCTAAACTTGGGCTTTTGCAATAGAGCCAGCTTATCTTCTTCGTTGATCTCTGCTTTGCTTGCATACTGGTGGCCCTTGCCCTTGGGACAAAGCTTGCGCACTTCGAACTCTTAGAAGAAATAAGTGGAATATGGTAGATGTTCCAGCAATTCCCACCGTAAGCAGTCAACACTTCACGAAACTGCTGCTCGTAATGAAGCGTTGATGTATTATGTGGGAAGATCACACAGTTCACACATTATGTGGTAAGATCACACAGTTCACACATTATGTGGTAAGATCACACAGTTCACACATTATGTGGGAAGATCACACCTTTGCCATGCAGTTCTGTGATGAGGGCAAACGGTGGCTCCATTTTGGGACGGTCTTATATGCTGGACCCAAGCTGGAGAAAATAAGATAAAGTGATCTAGCACTCGAGGAATTAACGAGCTGTACGTGTCACTGAAGTAACACTATTCGTCATCACTCCAATAGTTCATTTCCGTGACTAACTCCATCAGTATGATTTGAAAGCTGAAATTGACAGCAATTATGAGGATTGCATGCATGTATGCTCGATTTACTGTGCGTGGATGCATGCAGGCATACAATTTGCAGCGAGACGCGTGTAGGTGTAGGCGATACATACTAACGTAGCAAACTTAATTACGACCCACGTATTTGTTTTAATTACACTCTGCTGCCTTACGACTGGTCACGCCCTACACTCTGCTGCCTTCCGACTGGTCGCGCGTTACGCTCTGCTGCCTTACGACTGGTCGCGCCTTACACTCTGCTGCCTTACAACTGGTCGCGCCTTACGCTCTGCTGCCTTGCGACTGGCCGCGCCTTACACTCTGCTGCCTTACGACTGGTCGCGCGTTACGCTCTGCTGCCTTACGACTGGTCGCGCGTTACGCTCTGCTGCCTTACGAGTGGTCGCGCACCTTACGCTCTGCTGCCTTACAACTGGTCGCGCCTTAACCCCATTCCCTGCGGACGGCCAGAATTACGTTAACCTGCGGGGGGGGGGGGGGGGAGGGGGCAGATTCTGCCCCCCCCCCCCCAGAGATCTCGAGAACCGATCTGTCGATTTCAATGGGAAAAACGCCATTCGATTCGTATGACAAGATCTCTCTTTTTGGACCCCGAAATTTTTGTTTTGTTCAAAAATAGGGGGCCAGGGGGCAACAAATCCGAAAATGTTGGGTGGTTTTTGAAAGGTCATTGCGGCCATGTGGCTCAACCGATTTTCATGCTTCAAACGTTTTTGAGCTTCAAATGTACTGATATTTAATATATCAAAAGACAAAAAAAAATCATAGGCGTATTCAGGGAATGTAAAATGGGGGGATTTTCTGAAACAAAAATATGTGCTGTTCGTGACTGTTTGGGACGACATGAACGTCATATGTGGGCATTATATGCTGTAATTTGTTCAATTTGATATATTGCGCATAGGCGGATCCAGGAAAAAACAAGGGGGGGGGGGGGGCACCATGCGCGTAACGCTTGTATCATCTTACTAATTTGAAGTTGGACCTAATTTGAGGGTGTGTATCGCCTCCCATTTTGTATCCTGAGTGCGCCTCTGTCCCAAAAATATGTACAATCCCAGTATCTATGATGCATATTGCATTTAAATTGTTTCTGACGCATTTATTGCACTTCAAACCACGAAGGAAGTATGCGACGCAAAACCGCATTCGTAACAGCCTCCCAAAACAGGAGCCTGGAACCGCCTCTGCTGGACCGATATTTTCAAAAAAAATGACACAAGACACATTCAATTTTGGGAAAAGTCACAAAGTTTCAGGACGCTAGGCCTCACGGTTTAGAAGCGGCAAGTGCACAAACCACCGAGAGGGGCAGAATCTGCCCCCCCGCAGGGAATAGGGTTAAGTCGGCCGCTTACTGGGTCCTTCGGCGCGCGATGTCACTGCGACATTCCGCCGTGCCGCGGTGTTCAGCACAGAAGAAGCTCGTCCGGACCAGCTTTATCCCGCGATATCGCGCGCCGAATGACGCAGTGTGCGGCCCGCATTACACTGCTGCCTTACGAATAGTCGCGCGTTACGCTCTGCTGCCTTACGACTGGTCGCGCCTTACACTCTGCTGCCTCACGACTGGTCGCGCCTTACACTCTGCTGCCTTACGACTGGTCGCGCCTTACACTCTGCTGCCTTACGACTGGTCGCGCCTTACACTCTGCTGCCTTACGACTGGTCGCGCCTTACGCTCTGCTGCCTTACGACTGGTCGTGCCTTACACTCTGCTGCCTCACGACTGGTCGCGCCTTACACTCTGCTGCCTTACGACTGGTCACGCCTTACACTCTGCTGCCTTACGACTGGTCGCGCCTTACACTCTGCTGCCTTACGACTGGTCGCGCCTTACACTCTGCTGCTTTGGGGCCGGAGTTGCGGTCTCCGCCCCTGTATGTCTTTTGGGGGTGGTGTGGGGGGGGGGGGGTGATTCTCACCCACCCCGTAGTCCAGCCTATAGCTATATGCCGCCGCGGGTGGGGAGGAGAACCACTCCCCTCCGGGCGGGGAACCGAATGACTTGCGCCAGTAGCCAGACTCGAACCCGGAATCCTTGGATTCCGAGTCCGACGCTCTACCAACTGAGACACCCTCCCCTCCCCCCTTGTATGTCGTGCGGGCTGACGGCTCGTCTCGACTGCGGGGTTGCGCTCGGCGCATGCGCGCCGACCGGTCAGCGGTCGGCTCGGGCCGCGCGGGGCGAACGAGGCGTGGGCAGTTGTGTACGGGGCAGCACGGTAAATACACCTCTGGAACGGACACCGCCTTTGCCTAACATTTGGCGCGGTCGGTAGGACAAGACTTTCAACAGGTAAGGCGGTGTTGTCTAATTCTTTACTATGTCTATTTAGACAAAGATAATGTCAGTTTAGATCAAATAGGTAGGAGTATTTATAATTGTGTGCATGGGTGACGGGTTACGGCACCAGTAGGCGATCGATTTATCTGACGCCTGAATGAAAGGGAGTTCGGTATCGACTTCGTATGCGTGGTTACTTCAGAATGAGAGCTGTTAAGACTCACGATGAAATGTGAATGCCTGGTGCGTTCGATATCGACGCTGGAGTGAGTGCAGGTTAACTGTAGTTACGTTGTCTGAAAATAATCAAGTCGTCTATAAAGACGGTATGTAAAGTGAAGTCTATAAAGACAACGCAAAACACGGTTCTTGGCACATTACTGTAAAAGGGGCTAGGTTACGCAACAGTTAATGCTGGGCCTCGTTATTTAATTATTCAATGATTTATGGGTATACAATGATTATGCGGCATTGCGTACAGAAACCTGCGCAAGACCCTTCGAGAGAATGGCCCTCGACATTACTGAGATGCCGATGTCATCCAAAGGCAGCAAGTACGCACTGGTGGTAATTAACTACTTTTCGAAATATGTGCACGTCTACCCCATGCCAGACCAAACCGCCCAAACCGTCTCAAAATGTCTGATGGGTGTAGTGTTGCGACAAGGTGTACCCGAGCGACTTCATTCGGACCAAGGAAGACAATTCGAGTCAGCGGTATTCCAGCAGCTCTGTGCAAGACTCGGCATCAAGAAGACACGCACGCCATTATATCGTCCTCAAAGTGACGATATGGTAGAACGATTCAATAGGACTTTGTCAAAAAAAATATGGTAGCTAAGTACATCAAGCCCTGTGGATCAGACTGGGATGAATATGTCGCTTCCCCCACTTTCGCATACAATACATCACAAAACTCGGCCACTGGGTACTTCTCCGTTTTTCCTTGTCCACGCCCGAGAGGCTCGCCTCCCAGTGGACGAGCTGTTCGAAACAAGGCAAGATACTGTAGACATTGACAGTCACGTCGAGAACATCCTGCGGAGGCTGAGGGTCGCGTTTGGAAAAGTAAAGGACAACGCAGACAACGCAGCGCGCAAAATGGTTCAGCGACAGGAAGACGTTTGTCGCGAAACCAGGTCCACTCCGGGGCGAAAAGTATTGGGGGCGGACCATACAGCACAGGCTGGCGGCAAACGGAAGCTAGGAATACGCTACAAGGGTCCTGGTGAGGTGATACGACTGGAAGGCGAGAGCGGGGTGGTGTATAGGGTCAGAATGATGGACGGAAAGGAAGTGAAGGTTCATCACAACCAACTCAAGCCGGTGAACGACCGCCAGAGATACCAAGAAAAGACAGTCTGACGGGAAATCAGACGTCACGGAGCAACCAGCAAGCGACAACACCAGTATGGATGAGAAAGAAGGCGAAAGTGCGAGTGGACAGGCAGAATCGAGAGGGAGTGCAGAAATACCTAACCTAATATGGATGACAGAAGCAATCCCAGGTAGAAGAGGAACCTTATTATGTGACACGTTATGGGAGGAGGGTCAAACCCGTACGTAAATATCAGGCTTACACTGTGATACGACTGGAAGGTACAAGTTGTCAGAGCAGCAACCAAAATAACTAGTACAGTAGAGATAACACAGATCGGAAAATATGCATCGAAAATTTTGAAGTAAAAAATAAATAGGAACATAAAAAATTGATACTGGGAATAACGGAAGGCATGGGTGAATCTGTTCAATTTTGCTGCGACGGAAGTTCATGAGGTAAATCATGGACATATCACTGCATTTTGCATTAAACGACGGTGTACCTACTTATCGGTGTTGTGGAGGCATCCCACCTGCATAATAAGTTAAGACTGTTCACAGGCATGGAAGGACAACTACAGGAGCTGCATAGAAGAGTGGACGAGCTGGTCGCATCAGTCAGACAGCCTTGCAGCGGTTGTGAGGCCCTCGCGCAGCGAGTGGCGGCGCTGGAGCACCGACTCAAAGCTGAAACACAACAGCAGGCTGAGGGAACGGCGCAAGCACCGGGTGACCCGACCGGTGCAGCAGTGGGTCCTGGTTACACGCCAGAGGAGCTGGACGCTGTAGACATCCTGCTGCGGGAAGCCCAGCAGCTTGGGCCGGTGTTTTTGACGAGGACCTGGAAGAACTTCTCGGTGGCCTCCAGTCATCAACGGGGGAAGATTGCCAGCAGTGACGGCGGCGGCGCCTGTCGTGCCACTGACACCGGAAAACGAAGCAGCACTGGTGGAAGGAACCGACAAACAAACTGCGGCGAGTCGATGCCACCTAGTTCTGGGTGACTCGTTGGCCAAACGTCTCGATCTTCCGGTCCCCTCACCTGACAGCGTACTGAACCTGGCAGAGAGGGCGGGGCGGGGGGGGGGGGGGGGAGTGGCGATACATGGGCAATACATGGGCTCATTATATCCAGGATCACTTAAGGGAATGGGAAGCAAAAGTGTCTGACAAGAGAGCCCGTCCCGGTTCGATTTCCATATGGATGGGGGAAACGATGCATATGGGCGTCCCTGAGTGCCTCCTCAGGGCCTCGACAGAGGAGTGGTGAAGGAGGAACTGGGGCAGGTGACGTCGAAAGGACGAACAATTTTGGCAGGGCCGACCATTCGTTTGTGGAAAGACGAGGGGAATTGCTGGGAGGACACGGAGGCCTTCCAGGCCGATCGTGCCCTGGCGGAACTCTTGCGTCAGGAGGGGGCCCAGTTCGTCCCCTACCTCGGCCGACTGATGACGATCATGCGCCACAGTCAGCGAGCTAAGTGGCGTGTTGTAGATGGGGAGGTGGCTTCGATGTACTTTAACGACCGCCTCGGTATCCACTTGAGTAAGAAGGGGTAGGGGTGTGTACTTGACAAGCTGTACGATGTTTTCTGCTGAATGGGCAGTTACCTATATGTCTCGAAGGAGCAAACTATGTTCCCCGAAGGGTGTGATACGCCTCGTGAGACATTCGCTTTAAGTTAATCAGTATTAAGCTTTCGTATCATTAAGTCTTGTTAAGATATTAACAGCAGTGCTATTTTGTTTTGTACAAGCAACCTCCAGCAAGGGGTTGATGTGCATAGGGTGATTTGGGTACTCGGATGGATTCTGCCGTTATTCCATGTCTTGCCAGATGCTGATGTGTTGGCGAGACAGCCGCTGCAGTGAAGCACGTCGCCGGTACGGCACTGGTCTGCTGGTGCTGACCTCAGCGTTGGTTGGCGATCCGGCAGACGCGGCGGGGCTCCAGTTACGGAAATAGATCAACGGGCGTGACCGCGTGGCGATTGGGCTGAGAAGGTTTGAGATGTGATATTTCGCGCCCCGTGTTGCTCATTGTGTTATCGTATTACTATAGTTCGTTAAGAAATACGGGACGTAGCACCTCTTAGCAGGACCGGTTTCGGCCTCCAGCGCGCCAATGTCCTATTACTTAGGGGGAGGTGTGTGGGGCCGGAGTTGCGGTCTCCGCCCCTGTGTGTGGTGCGTGCTGACGGCTCGGCTCGTCTGTGGGGTCGCGCTCGGCGCATGCGCGTCGACCGGTCAGCGGTCGGCTGGGGGCGAGCGAGGCGTGGTAGGGGGCCGGGTGGCTCAGTTGGCAGAGCGTTGGACTCGGAATCAAGGGTTCCAGGTTCGAGTCTGGCTACTGGCGCAGGTCATTCGGTTCCCCGCCTGGGAAGGGGGTGGTTCCCCTCCCCACCCGCGGCGGCATATGGCTATAGGCCGGACTATGGGGTAGGCGAGAACCACTCCCTCCCCCTCCCCTCCCCTCCCCCTCCCCCTCCAAAAAAAAATAGAAAAAAAGTGTGGGCAGTTGTGTACGGGACAGCACGGCAAATACACCTCTAGAACGGACACCGCCTTTACCCTGCGACTTACGGGGGAGGCTATTCCCCCCTCCCGTTATTTTGCAATAACTCCTAAATGAACGCGAGTATCATCACCAAACTTGCAGTACCTTCTCTCACATCAATTCTACACATGTAAACAAAAGGAAAAATATAAGGTTATGATAGGTCAACCGGAAATGACGTCCGAGTGACGTCATGTTCTTCGGTTGTTGTTGCAAAATAATGGTTTTCGGAAAACGCTGTCAAAGGTACGATATTTGAGATAAACTCAATTGTTTTAGATCAAATTACTGACAATAGACCGTGCTATCAAACTTCCATCTCAGATTTGTGAGTTTGTTTTTCATTCAAAATTTTGAGAAATCCAAATACCATTTGTTTTGTTTTTACAAACTTTTCAAAACAAAATCAGAATTATCCAAAAACTGGATTATATATGATCGAGACGTGTTCGGTGAATATGTGTATCAAATTTGAAGTCGATATCTTCAACAATGACTGACTTATGGCCTTTAAATGACAAACATCGACCACCTCTCACAGCATTACTATGCATAAAAAACGCATTTCCGTTTTTGCTTTTTACTTCTATTTATATGAAACAAACAATGCTCTAAGGTCATTTTTTCCGTTCTAGACGAAAAGCAAACCCATAAACATGTGTTATAACGCCTAATGACCGTAATCTGCAGTTTGACCTCGTGACTTCGGATGACCTTTACCTGACCCAAGGTCATAAATAGCTTAGAAAGGTACTTAGAAGTCTCAGACACACGAATAATACCGATTTATGGACTGCGCATGCGTTTAATATCGCAATTTGGCGCGACAATTCCATCCATCGAGATCTTTTGACGCGGTAAACATTTTGTACTTGACCTGACCTGTGACGTCATGGGTGACCCCGAAGTCAATAATATTATGTTTCTCTCGATAAATTTCCCAGGGCTATCGAATGCTGTTTGAATTTTTACATTCGGTCCAGTATTTCCTTGAGATCCGAGGGGGGCAAAGAATAGCCCCCCCCCAGTAAGTCGCGTTATGAAATGTATCCCAGTAACTCGCGGGTTACCTAATGCCTTACGACTAGTCGAGCCTTACACTCTGCTGCCTTACGACTGGTCGCGCCTTACGCTCTGCTGCCTTACGACTGGTCACGCCTTACGCTCTGCTGCCTTACGACTGGTCGCGCCTTACGCTCTGCTGCCTTAAGACTGGTCGCGCCTTACACTCTGCTGCCTTACGACTGGTCGCGCCTTACACTCTGCTGCCTTCCGACTGGTCGCGCCTTACACTCTGCTGCCTTCCGACTGGTCGCGCCTTACACTCTGCTGCCTTACGACTGGTCGCGCCTTACACTCTGCTGCCTTACGACTGGTCGCGCCTTACGCTCTGCTGCCTTACGACTGGTCGTGCCTTACGCTCTGCTGCCTTCCGACTGGTCGAGCCTTACGCTCTGCTGCCTTACGACTGGTCGCGCCTTACACTCTGCTGCCTTACGACTGGTCGCGCCTTACGCTCTGCTGCCTTACGACTGGTCGCGCCTTACGCTCTGCTGTCTTATATGCCGGTCGATTGGCAGCAACAATGAAATAGGCAGCCATTCGAAGGTGACCCCTAGTTTCTATGCAACCATATTTAACCACAATAACAAGCGTTAATTTTAAACGGATTTCTGCTTAAATCGTACGCAAAAATATGTAAGCATTCAACAATATATTTGATGTCAAATACGCGCGGGTCATATCTCTCCTCTGCATGGTCAACCGTGATCAAATTTACTGTCGGTCAATTTTATCTCAAATGTGTGTAAGTTTTTGTCGGAATGCATTTTTGTGGCTGCATGTTAAGCGCTATTTCGTTTCGGTCAGGTGGACACCTTTGTGTCTAGAATCATTTGTATAAACAAAGGAGCTAATCGAGAAGAAGAAAAAAACAGAGGTGTGGGCCAATTCGACATAGTCTAGTTGGTATGCCATGCAATTTTAGGAGCTGATCACTTAGCTACGTTTGCCAGAATCAAATAGCGCGAAGCTTGGCGCTCCATGTTTTAACATTGCAATAACTTTTGTTTTTTCATCATCGAACCCAGTGTCCTGTTTTACGCCCTGATAACTTACACGATTTTGCCTGTGTTTTTTTGCGAAGTTCCTGCCACGGTTAGTTGCAGTTGTGTTAAAGTTTTCCTTAACTCGAGGTAATTTGAAGACTTTCGATGAAACTTTGTCTATAAGGCTGTACATGGAAGTAAACAGTTCAGGAAAATGATCTGCAAGTTTTGAGCAGAATGAATAAGTTTGATGTGTGCCATACCAATAATCCACCCTCTTCTAGCCAAACCATTGTGCTTTTGACGTATTATGCATACAGTTCTAACAGGGCAAGCACGTTATGGGCCACATGACATTGCAGGATTAGTTAGAAGTTCCCCCTGCGTAATGTTGTCGCGAACTCACATGTGGCCCTGGTTCCATGCATATTTATACCAATCCGTTTATTAGAGTATTTACCGACACATAAGCAGTAAGGCATCTTAACCCAGGGCCTACTCTCACAATTATAACAAGCCGTGTCGTTTCTGGTACCGCGTAAAATCGGTGGGTATGGTGACATTAATCAGAAACAAACTGCCAATCAGTAACATGTATGACATCGGACAGTCAAACGCTGAGACTAACACCCGCTATTTGAGAGTAATGAGCAGGTCGCTGGTGATCCCTGGTTCCAGACCTATTTACACTAATCGGATTATTCGAGGCTGTTCGACAGATCGGCACTAAACGGTAGTTCTATGCTCTCGGTTACTTTCGGCCTTGATGATTAATTCACGTCGCACTTCTTATTGACGTGACAAGAATTATATGCAGACCGTTGACAAAACTTAGCGCTGACGCATGGTTATAAAAAACGTTCTAACAACCTGCCATCAATGGGCTATTGAAGACAAATTCCGACTACTAATGGCCAAAGACCGTTGGGTAAGTGAGTTAGAATAGTCCTAAGGGCGGCCAAATGGGTATTTATTGGACCAGGTTCGGAGGCAGGTGGAGAGAATGGCGCGAAATATCGCTGCTTTTCACCAGCCAATCACCTTACGCCAAACGAATGAAGATGCATAGTGACGATCTCTCGGGGGTCACCAAATCGCAGCGCCGGTGTGGGCGGCATAGGAGCGGCCGAGTGCATAGTGACGATCTCTTGGGGTTACCAAATCGCAGCGCCGGTGTGAGCGGCATAGGAGCGGCCGAGTTCATAGTGACGATCTCTCGGGGGATGCCAAATCGCAGCGCCGGTGTGGGCGGCATAGGAGCGGCCGAGTGCATAGTGACGATCTCTCGGGGGTTACCAAATCGCAGCGCCGGTGTGGGCGGCATAGGAGCGGCAGAGTTCATAGTGACGATCTCTCGGGGGTTACCAAATCGCAGCGCCGGTGTGGGCGGCATAGGAGCGGCAGAGTTCATAGTGACGATCTCTCGGGGTTACCAAATCGCAGCGCCGGTGTGAGCGGCATAGGAGCGGCCGAGTTCATAGTGACGATCTCTCGGGGGATGCCAAATCGCAGCGCCGGTGTGGGCGGCATAGGAGCGGCCGAGTGCATAGTGACGATCTCTCGGGGGTTACCAAATCGCAGCGCCGGTGTGGGCGGCATAGGAGCGGCAGAGTTCATAGTGACGATCTCTCGGGGGTTACCAAATCGCAGCGCCGGTGTGGGCGGCATAGGAGCGGCCGAGTGCATAGTGACGATCTCTCGGGGGTTACCAAACCGCAGCGCCGGTGTGGGCGGCTTAGGAGCGGCAGAGTTGCACGGGTGCGGCTAACGGCGCCCCCTTGTTCGCAGGTGCGCACAGACAGCACCGATTACACGGAAATTAGTTGAGCGGTTTGGGCGGATATAATGTTATATGTGGTAACGCAGACGTTGAAGAGTTGACGTGTTTGGTTTGGTTTTTGGCTTTGTTTGGCTTTGGATTCTAGTTTGTTTGTTTTTGTTTTGTTTGTTCGGTTTTGTTTGTTTGGCTTCTAGGCAAGAACATTTTCACACGAAAAAACACATAAATAAATCATAAAAAATCGATGTAAATAGATCCTAGCTAAAATGGTGGTTGCGCCTGACTTCGTATTGTATCTGCGGGGTAATGGACATGTATTGTATCTGCGGGAGAAGGCCGATTGAGGCTGCTTAGATCTTCGCTCCCGTAACAGCTCTATTACAACCAAATTTGTGAATTTGGATGGTGTAGTAGCGAGCTAGCCTCAGAGCAAATATCATGATCCTAGGTCAATATCTTCCAGATCAAATGACATTAAAATGGCGCACGACCGCTTGTCGAGCCATAATACCACCGACCGACGGCCCCGAAAATCGTAGTGTTTATATCTCTTCAACAGTATGCCTAACTTAGTGCCACGGGAATTTCAGATCACAATGATACCATAGACTAAGTTCTGTATACTTGTATGGTTCTAAGTTACTATCTCAATAACCCTTGTTGCACACAATAGTTGGTATACAAGCTCCAGCTGGGTAGCCGGTGCCTGCTCAGATGTGATATTACGGGTTTGATCCTGCCGCTGTATCGTTGCTCCATTGTGACTGATTGTGATTCCTAAAGAGATCCGAATTTTACTCGAATATGACATGAATATCCATATTTTAAAGCTGAAAGTTTACTTCAAAGTCGCACTCATGGCAGCTGGTAAGTGGTACATACATCAAGACCAACACTTGGGAAGCAGTGTATATAATGGATGGTTGTAATGAGCATTGTGCAGATGATAAGATAGAAAATATAGCCTGTGCTGGCGTTATGGTTAATTAGAAATAATGAAGAAAAGATTAAATGCAACACTAAGCTATATTTCGCCTTGCGGATTCTTCAGGGCTAATGAAGCCTGAAGAAGCCTGATTATTAGCCTGATAATTAGCCCTGAATAAGCCTGATTATTAGCCTGATAATTATCCCTGAATAAGCTGCAAGGCGAAGTATAGGTTAGTGTTGCATTTAATCTTCTCTTCATTATTTCTAATTAACCATAACGCCAGCACAGGCTATATTTTCTATCTTCTTGGGAAGCAGTGGTTTAATTCGAGGTTGCGAATCTATCGCTGCAATTGTGAGCCACGTCACGACCCGACAGTTGGTCACCACCTTCCAACGCCTCCCGCAAAAGAGTTGGCGGTGAAAATTACTTAGATCACGATATAATACTTATGTATGTACACTGATGGAAATTCGGAAGCTATGTGTTTGCTTTAGTAGAGTCTAGCCTTCCTTTCACCACTGGAAAGTCTTCAGCCTTACTTATATATAAATGTCGCACACAAATGTATATAGGCAGTGGCAAGCTCGTATATACAAGGAAAACAACGTACATTAACGTCGATGTTAAGTAAATATATAAATATAAATACAAATAAACTTAAACTAACAAATACGAGAGAAGATTATAATTGTCCAAAAGCAAACTGGAATCGTAAGACGAAAACACAATGCATAAAATCCATGGAAATGCACAGATATAATTTTAAGATATTAGATGATACTTCTGTGCTCATTATATTTTTAGTCCGGACCAGTCTCGCGTATGAAGTTATTTCGGCGAGGTCGAGACGATATTAACGTTACATTACTGAAACAAAATAAAAAATACGGAATTACAGAGTTCTTCAAATTTTTTAATTCCACACATTTGATACAGTTGCTGGTTAAATTATCGCTTACAATCAATGAAATGAATTAGATACACAAGAAACAAGTAAATGTAAAAACTTATATCACACAGTAGAACCTATACTGTTCGAAGCAACTTGATTACGAAGAAAGCGCCGCCGTGATTTGGTTTAGATTATCATGAAAAAGCTCATGATTATTTTGATTATTCTGAAGAAAAAAATATCGTCTTTATTGGTTGGTTAACATGTAGTATATATTATATACACAAATCATTAAAAACATTCGCACACCATAAGGGGAACATCAGTAACGTAGTAACACACAATAATAAAGATTCCCAAACTCCCACCATTTACAAATGCATCGCGGTTAACATGTTTACACTATCCCAGCACTCAGCAGTCACAGGCCAAGGGTAAATTGGCAAAACTCACCCCAATGTCAGCCGCCAGCAGCTCCCGGATGCGGGGACACAGGGCTGGTAGCTCTGCCGGTGAGTAGCGGCTCCCTGAGGCGGAGACCGGCACACGCGCCCTCTTAGACCGACGGCCGGCCGACACTGGCTGCCCGGGATAACGGCGGCCCGAGACTGAGAGCCGGCGCCGCAGCCCCGCGCAGAGCCCCGGCCAGACGTCACCCAGCATCCCGTCGGGAGCCGAGCCGAGCCGATCCAGGGCTCCGGTCTGAACTGAGCCGATCCAGGGCTCCGGTCTGAACCGATCCAGAGCTCCGGTCTGAGCCGAGCCGATCCAGAGCTCCGGTCTGAACTGAGCCGATCCAGGGCTCCGGTCTGAACTGAGCCGATCCAGAGCTCCGGTCTGAACTGAGCCGATCCAGGGCTCCGGTCTGAACTGAGCCGATCTAGGGCTCCGGTCTGAACTGAGCCGATCCAGAGCTCCGGTATGAACTGAGCCGATCCAGAGCTCCGGTCTGAACTGAGCCGATCCAGAGATCCGGTATGAACTGAGCCGATCCAGAGCTCCGGTATGAACTGAGCCGATCCAGAGCTCCGGTCTGAACCGAACCGATCCAGAGCTCCGGTCTGAACTGAACCGAGCCGATCCAGGGCTCCGGTCTGAACTGATCCGATTCAGAGCTTCGATCTGAACTGAACCGAGCCGATCCAGGGCTCCCGTCTGAACTGAACCGAGCCGATCCAGGGCTCCGGTCTGAACTGATCCGATCCAGAGCTCCGGTCTGAACTGAACCGAGCCGATCCAGGGCTCCCGTCTGAACTGAGCCGATCCAGAGCTCCCGTCTGAACTGAGCCGATCCAGGGCTCCCGTCTGAACTGAGCCGATCCAGAGCTCCCGTCTGAACTGAGCCGATCCAGAGCTCCCGTCTGAACTGAGCCGATCCAGAGCTCCCGTCTGAACTGAGCCGATCCAGAGCTCCGGTCTGAACTGAACCGATCCAGAGCTCCGGTCTGAACCGAGCCGATACAGGGCCCCTCTGAACCGAGCTGATCCAGTCCAGGGCCCCTTTGAACCGAGCCGATCTAGGGCCCCTCTGAACCGAGCGGATCCAGGGCCCTTCTGAGCCGTACCGATCCAAGGCCCTCTGAACCGAGCCGATCCAGGGTCCCTCGGAACCGGAACCGAGCCGATCCAGGGCTCCCGTCTGAACCGAGCCGATCCAGGGTCCCTCTGAACCGAGCCGATCCAGGGTCCCTCTGAACCGAGCCGATCCAGGGCCCTATGAACTGAGCTGATCCAGGGTCCCTCTGAACCGAGCCGATCCAGGGTCCCTCTGAACCGAGCTGATCCAGAGTCCCTCTGAACCGAGCCTATCCAGGGTCCCTCTGAACCGAGTTGATCCAGGGTCCCTCTGAACCGAGCCGATCTAGGGCCCCTCTGAACCGAGCTGATCCAAGGGCCCCTCTGAACCAAGCTGATCCAAGGCCGCTCTGGACCAAGTCGATCCAAAAGTCTGCCCAAGCTGAATGCTGACCCATACATAGCTGTTCCGGTGCGAACCACGCCGATCAGTATTTTTGTTCGGTGTCTTGATCCAGACTGCCTTGATTGTGCATACTGCATATCCAGACTTTTTCGGAGTCTCCTGAATAAGGCTATTCCAACGCAGTGCTCCCCAGTGTCCTAGTATGTACAGTGCCAATACACTTTTCTGATATTTTCCACAGATGGAACTGGATCTTTTTGGTCTCTCCTGGCTTAAATGTAGTATATATTTCTATATCGTGTATATAGAAATAAACTTCACCGTGGTACGTCTGGTACAAAATTGGGCTCCAAGAACATGCTTCACGCTCCTATTTTTCTAACCTCATATTTTGGCTTCTCGCGACTTTACCTTTGCGAGACATCGCCAAAATGACCTCAGGCTGATCTTAACACGCGCCCTGGAGGGGGGGGGGGGGGCGAAATCCGCCCACCCCTCCGGTTTTTCGAGGATAGCGCAAAAACGGCTGTCGGCCCGCTGTTTTTTGCATACCTGTTCGGAAATTAACTACCCACATTACGTATTAAAAAAAAAAACATTGTTTATCTATCACCTGCAGCACACAGACATACATACACCTACAATCACCATCCAACGACTAGCATCAACACCTTCAGTATTCCGTCCTATACTTCCATCTGGTCTCTCCCACATGCACCATTTCACAACAGGTCCGAGCATACAAGCACTCCTACCGCACACCAGCATTGCGAGAATGCTCGAAATAAACCGTCATACACAGGGAGATACATCATCATATGTCTCCCTCATTTACTTCATCGCACATTCGCTAGCGCATTATCTATGCCTCCCCATATTTCATCGAACTTTCTTATTTCACAACGACTCTGTGCCATGCATTTCTCATTCATAATGTCAATCTTAAACTTGACCGTGAACAATTCCACACCAAGGTTTGTATGTTTTGATATCATGCTTTTTCCTACAGATATAACCTGATTCATGACCATGTCATCAGATACACCAAATATCATTTTCCTTGAGTTAAATGCTGCTATGCTAGTTACTATGTATAGGTTATTAATGAAACTTGCAATATTTTTCCAAAAACAATTTACTTCTTTGCAATACCAAAACTTATGTTCTATGGTATCAATGTGTGCTGTGCACCTGCAACACACTGGTGAATCCTTGATGCCCATTATATGCAACATTTTGTTGGTAGCGACAATTTGTGTAATTATTTTATAACTTAAAATATGATAGTAAGTAGACGAATTTGTGTAAATTAACAGATATATATCTGCCCAGTTTACTGCCCTTATCCTCATTGTTTAAACAAAATATTATTTAAGAAGAGAAAACTTTAAAAATGACTTGTTTATTGATATTTCGGCCGCAAGCCTTTGTCAAAATTACATCTACAATGTTCACATAAATATAAGAGAATATATATATGCACCGCATTCGTCGCCTGCCGATTCAATTTAGACACATTTCAATTATATCTCGTGACAGACATTCCAACTATCTTCACTATTTCGGAAGTCATTGTCATTCACAGCCGCGTCGGCAATGTGTCACGCATTACTATACATCATCAACCATGTTAGATTCTCCAACATAACACGAAATACATATTTAACGTTCATACGAGTACAATACAACATTGACAATATTCAACAAAACTCTACACTACATGCATAATAACCCACGATGATCCCTGGGTATTTACAGCTGGTGCGCGACTCCTAATGATGATACTCTCTGCGATCTTTCTATCCGGATGATCCTGAGCTCTGTACACAATTTTGAGATCTAATAGGCCTGAGTTTGTACGAATTTCGTCCTGGTTGTGCTCGTTTAGGAAATGATCACCGAACGGGGTGTTTGCCGTTTTGATGATGTCGTCGCGTCTATGCTCATTGTACCGCAAGCGGATTGGACGCATGGATTCCCCTACATATTCCCCTACCTCCCCCTCCCCTTTGTTGGCATAGCTTACAGCGAATTTCATACACTACGTTCTTTTGCGTACAATCCCCCTTGAAACCGGACATGCATAAATGACACTTGCGACTCCCTGGACAACTAGGCTTGCAAATTGAAGACCTCACAAGAATTGTGTTTAGTTTGATATCGTTCCTCGAAGCTATACGTATTCGTAATTTTGACATTCTTATGATGTGTTTGACTTTCCACAAGAGATGTTCATCTACGTAAGGCAAAGTCAGAAAACCGTCCTCTGTACCCGCCCTCCCTCCTTTTTCGCCCCTTCCCCTACTTCTCTCGTCACCCCTCACCCCTCTTCCCGCCTCTCCCCTCCCCCTCTTGGCCCTTAATCGTTGAACTTCTCTCAGTAATCTCTTTAAGAGTCTCGAAGTATACCCGTTTTCTAACAACAAGTTCCAGAATTTGTTAACGCTTTTGTCCTCCTTTTGTTTACTTGACGAGTTGTTGTAAGCCCTATGAAACATGTTACGAACGATGTTGTGTTTTGTGTCCTTGGGATGAGCCGATGATGAGTGAAGAATGATGTCCGAGTTAGTTGGTTTGATGTAAAGTTCTGTCTCTATTTTAGTGATATTCTCGCAAGTATCCACCGTCACCAAAGTATCTAGGAATGGGACTCCTTGTCCATCTCTACTATAATCCATGGTAAATGACAGGTGCGAGTGCTGACTGTTCAGGAATGCTAGGAAGTCATCTAGAGTCTGTTGTCCATGCGTCCAGATCCCTGCATAATCATCGATATATCTAGCTAGGAATGCTGCTTCAATGGGGACGCTGCTAGCGCTTTGTTCTCGAATTGGTCCAGGAATAAAATCGCGACCCATGCACCAAAAAATCGCAACCCATGTGCACCACCTCTCGCAATTTTATTCCTGGACCAATTCGAGAACAAAGCGCTAGCAGCGTCCCCATTGAAGCCAGCATTCCTAGCTAGATATATCGATGATTATGCAGGGATCTGGACGCATGGACAACAGACTCTAGATGACTTCCTAGCATTCCTGAACAGTCAGCACTCGCACCTGTCATTTACCATGGATTATAGTAGAGATGGACAAGGAGTCCCATTCCTAGATACTTTGGTGACGGTGGATACTTGCGAGAACATCACTAAAATAGAGACAGAACTTTACATCAAGCCAACTAACTCGGACATCATTCTTCACTCATCATCGGCTCATCCCAAGGACACAAAACACAACATCGTTCGTAACATGTTTCATAGGGCTTACAACAACTCGTCAAGTAAACAAAAGGAGGACAAAGGCGTTAACAAATTATGGAGCTTGTTGTTAGAAAACGAGTATACTTCGAGACTCTTAAAGAGATTACTGAGAGAAGTTCAACGATTAAGGGCCAAGAGGGGGAGGGGAGAGGCGGGAAGAGGGGTGAGGGGTGACGAGAGAAGTAGGGGAAGGGGCGAAAAGAGAAGGAGGGCGGGTACAGATGACGGTTTTCTGACTTTGCCTTACGTAGATGAAGAGCTCTTGTGGAAAGTCAAACACATCATAAGAATGTCAAAATTACGAGTACGTATAGCTTCGCGGAACGATAACAAACTAAACACAATTCTTGTGAGGTCTTCAATTTGCAAGCCTAGTTGTCCAGGGGGTCGCAAGTGTCATTTATGCATGTTCGGTTTCAAGGGGGATTGTACGCAAAAGAACGTAGTGTATGCAATTCGCTGTAAGCTATGCCAACAAAGGGGGGGGGGAAAGTAGGGGAATATTTAGGGGAATCCATGCGCCAATCCGCTTGCGGTACAACGAGTATAGACGCGACGCCATCAACAAAACGGCGAACACCCCGTTCGGTGATCATTTCCTAAACGAGCACAACCAGGACGAAATTCGTACAAACTCAGGCCTATTAGATCTCAAAATTGTGTACAGAGCTCAAAATCATCCGGATAGAAAGATCGCAGAGAGTATCATCATTAGGAGTCGCGCACCAGCTGTAAATACCCAGGGCTCATCGCGGGTTATTATGCATGTAGTGTAGAGTTTTGTTGAATATTGCCAATGTTGTAATGTACTCGTATGAACGTTAAATATGTATGCCGTGTTATGTTGGAGAATGTAACATGGTTGATGATGTATAGTAATGCGTGACACATTACCGACGCGGCTGTGAATGACAATGACTTCCGAAATAGTTAAGATAGATGTTAGTTTAATAGTTTAAGATAGACAATACCAATAAACTTTACCTGTCTGTCACGAGATATATTTGAAGTGTGTCAAAATTGAATCGGCAGGCGACGAATGCGGTGCATATATATTCTCTTATATTTGTGTGAACATTGTATATCCATAGATGTAATTTTGAAAAATGCCTGCGGCCGAAATATCAATAAACAAGTCATTTTTTAAGTTTTCTCTTCTTAAATAATATAAAAACAACGAGAATAAGGTCACTGATTCCGATGTTATTGACAATGTAATATAAGTACGATCCACCTAGCTGATACTTTTGCTTTACCTGCTGAAAATATAAAATATGTCCCAGACCGTCAACAATATCACTAAGATAGTATAGACCTCTTTTCCTCCAGGCCATTATACAAGTTGTTTTGTGTTTTGTTACATCAGAGTACCACAAACCGCATCTGTTCATATTTTCAGCGTCAATCTGTATTCCACTACTTACATTGGCGAAGGCTCTTAAGACTTCGGCCCAAAAGGGTTGAATATTTGTTTGGCCAATTTCGCAAGTGAATCGCTATTCATCTCCCATAAATATGCACATTCAGATACAGTTTCTTGAAACAGTGAAGTCCAACTATGTTTTGATTTTATTTCCCTTCGTACCATGTCGCTTTAAGAGCTTGGACAGACGTCTCAACTTCTATCATTGCAAGACCTCCCTCGGTATATGGTTTACAGATGCTCAATCGCTTTAACCTATCCACTTCTCCGCCCAAATAAAGCGAAACATAATGGTTTTCAATCTATTAATAAAATCCTTAGGTGGTTTTGGGAGAGAGACCAGTATATGAGTAAGTTCTGGCAAAAGAGGTACTTTAACTAAAGCTATCTTTCCCCTCACAGTTATATGTCTCCTTTTCCAACAATTAATTATTGACTGTATGAATCTCAATTTACTTTCAAAATTTTCTTCGTGGGCGTCCTTCTCATCATTTGTAAACACAACTCCCAAAACTTTCAGCTTTTTAGTCCATTTGAAATTCAAGTTTCCATTCATCACTTCACATTCCTGCTCACTTGCACCTACCCAAAAAGATTGTGTTTTTGAAATATTTTGCTTAACCCTATTTGTAACAGGCTCCTGGCTACCCCTATTTGTAACAGGGGGGGGAGCGGATTCCGCCCCCCCCCCACCCGGAGATCTCGAGATCTACCCGTCCGATTTTCACAAATGAAACTGTGTTTGGTTCCCCTCAACACGATCTACATTTATTTTAAAAACAAAATTGGATAGGGGGGCAACAGGGGGGCAAAAACGACAAATTTTAGTGGTATTTTTGATCCAACAAAGCTTTCATGTTTATCGACCGATTTTAACACAACTAATAGGAATCGATAGAGATTGAATTGGAAATTGATATATGACGGTGACGTTTGAAAATTCAAAAATCATAGGCGTGTGCAGGTCACTCAATATGGGGGTGAAGTAAATGCGTAATAAAACCATTTTTTGATGTTGTTTTTTTGATAAATGAAATGGTATGTAATTGAGACGTTATAAAAAACAGTTATAAATCATATTTTTTTGCCATAGGCGGTACTAGGTTAGTGAAAAAGGGGGTAAAATTGGGAAAAAGTATTAACCGCAGACAAGTTGCTACCCAGCACTATAAATGTTACTGATCGTAGATAGTTCCTTTTTGCATGTTGTACTTCATCATAGGCGTATCCAGGATCCAAACTGGGGCGGCGCAAGACCTTTTGATAAGTATATTATCCGCTATTATGATACTAACTAGTCAACAGTGACTATTTCACTTACAACTTCAATTAACATTGCTTACCCCATTTTAACCCTACCTGGACTCGCCTATTATCTTATAATCGTTCGTAGAGTAGCCTGTGGTGCGTGTTTCATCCGAAAACTGCAGTATGTTATGTCATTGTACGCCCATGCCTCTCAGTTTCCTTGCAATAATATGACCCCCTTTCTTCCATTCCTGAGCGCGCCTCTGCAAAAAATGACTTTATTCCCTTTTCTGGTCTCATATGTGCATATATTATTATAAGATAAACGTATATTACGCCGTTATCGCTGGCATATCGTCATTACCATGCCAGTCACCCCCCTTTTCATGTTCCTGAACACGCCCCTGAAACTCTATATGTAATAAATTATGCAAATAATGGAAGCAGAAGCTATCTTTTACATCTTGATAGCTGTAAATGCCCCTTACATTGCTCTATTGGCTTCCCGACAAGCATTGAGTACTTCCTGGAACCCCCCCCCCCCCTTTTCAAGCCCCTGAAACCGCCTCTGCCATGTAATTTTTATGATATTTCATTAACATCAACTAATTTGCACTTGTTGCAATCACCGTAAGCCGATGTAACTCCTTCATACTTGATGCAGTTAGGAAGAAACCGTGAAGATCGCATTTCCGTATTATCGCCAAATATCGCCTCCGAACCCACCCAAAACTGTGCCCTGGAACCGCCTCTGTTCAGGTTAACAACTCAAAATTTTGCCTCCAAATGCGGAGTTAAATTGTATGAAAAGTCCCCAAATTTCATGGGCCTACTCCCAGCCGTTCTGGAGATATCTGCGAAAAACATGAGGGGGGGGGGGGCGGAATCCGCCCCCCTGTTACAAATAGGGTTAAGGCCTGAGTATTTTGCAAAAATTCCTAAGTCGTGAAAAGGCACGAGTTTACACTTCCATCCAAAAAGCACAGCACATCATCGGCATAGGCAGATATGTTGACTCCATATTACCAATCTTAACACCTTTGATATTAGCATTGTTTCGTATCATTTCAAGTGCACATTCTATAACAATCAAAAAGATGTACGGACTTAACGGATCACCCTGACGGCAGGATCGTTCCAGCATTATCTTTCCGATATATGGCCGTTATACACTAACCGCGAGTATGACCCGATGTAGAGCATATTGAACCACTTCTATGTTGATTCAGGGAAATTTCGTCTTTCATCACTGTCCTCGCAAACTCCCAATCAACGGCATTAAAGGCGTCCTCAATATCCAAGCTCACAAAAAGAGCACTCCTTTTGTCTTTTTTCAACTCCTGCATCAAATCGTATGTTAGACGAGTATTTTGACCAATAAATCGACCCTTCATCAAGCCTGTTTGATCCTTGTCAACTATTGATGGTAGCACATTCCTGATTCTATTTGCTATCGCCGCAGCTGTGATTTTGTAACTACATTTAGAAGAGTTATTGGCCTATATGATTTAATTTCCGATCGCGGTCTATTCGATTTCGGCACAAGCGTGAGAATCCCTTCGCGTAGCGTCAAGGGGAGAACTCCAGTGTCGACACATTCATTTACCATTTTAAAGAAAAACGTTTTAAAATCACCCCAAAAATGGTGGTAAAAATCTACAGAAAATCCGTCTGAACCAGAACTTTTTTTTTGCATTGCTTTCAACGCTGCCTCAAGCTCTGCTAGGTCCAGTGGCAACTAAGAGAAGCTTTCTCCTTGTTACTGATTTGCTTTATATGGGCACTACTCATGAACTGCTCCGTCAACTGCTCCTTCGGACGTTCTCTAAACATGGCCGTAAAATATTCTACAAGGCTATGTATAATCTTACTTTGACTCGTTATAAGCCCACCTGCTTCATCTTCAAGAGACGCAATAAGTTTGGCCGAAAATGCCCGTCTTTCCAAGCAAAGAAAGTATGCAGTTGACCTTTCCCCTTGTTCATGCCATTTTGCTCTAGAGCGTGTTATAATACCTTCTATTGTGCCTTTCCTGATTTGTTCAAGCTTCTCTTCTGCTATCTCTAAATTAGTGATCCTCTCCTGGTTTGGTCTACTTTGTACTATATTCTCGAGTTCCTCGATCTTTTTTTAAATAATATCATGTTCTTCTAATTTCTTACGACGGCTTGTATGAATCGCAAATGACACTGTAGCAGTTCTCATATTCAATATAATTGTTTCCCAAAAAGAAGACCAACTTATATTTACTTCAACCTCGTGAGGATCCTACCGAACAAATTATTCTGCATATACAGGTAAAGTATGTATCAGAACGGTGTTCATAATGGTCTTTCTAACCGTATCAGAATAATCTTCACACTGCAAAAGCGAATTATTCATTTTAAAGAAACTCTTTCCCCTCGTATGCTTCTGTATATCTATTTTCACAGTCACCATGGAATGATCTGTGTGGTAGCCAGGTATAATTTTTTCCTCTAAAATATACGGAATAAGTCCTCGAGGAATAATGAAATAATATAATCGCGCTTGCTTGATAGCGGAACCCGTATTCCTCCAAGTATATTTCCTCTCATCGCCATTCCTTTCTCTGAATATGTCTACCAAGCCGTTGGCATCCATTAAAGGAAATAGTTCACCTTCAACATGGGATTTTGAACTGAAATAGCAGTTTTGTAGCCCGTGTTGAGAAATCCTTATCTGCAACTTTTATTGGCTGAAAAGACTCTCCAGCCGAAGATATTTGACTTTTTGGCGAAGGAATGCGGCGCATATATGATATACCGTACCGTCTGAGAGTGCCAGCACTGCATGGAGCATGCGCAGACCAATAACGCACACCATAACATTAATAATTTACGACTTTCTGTCCTGAATTGGCGCGATGTAGGACCATTTTTGAAAAGAAAAAAAGAAACTATATTAAAAAATATAATAAAATCGTGTTCTGAAAAATTTCCCCAAGGTGAACTATTTCCTTTAAGCTTAATAACACGTTCCAGGCTCTTGTGTTATTTTCCCGTACATAATTTGCGGTATCCAAAACGCCATTCAAAGCAAAGTTGAAATCTCCTCCTATGATCAATGGTGTGCTTTCATCTCCTACCTCCTCGCACATATCCCCTAACTCCTCATAAAATGTTGGACTATCCTCATTTGGAACGTATACATTAGCAAGAATTAATGTTTGCGTATCATTTATAATTACCTTAGCTATAATATAGTTTCCACCCACATCTATCATGGAATTACATACCTTAATTTTAACTCCCTTGGTAAAATCGCCACTCCTCTCGTATTGCTCCTATAGGACGCAATAAGGATATCTGTGCCCCAAGCGTTTCGGAATGCGTTCTCTTTTCCTTGCTCACAATATATGTCCTGCAGCATATATATGTGTGAAAAGCACTTGTTCTCAAGTAATTAAAAACATTACGTCTTTTACGATAATTACCTAGACCTCGACAATCTAAAGTACACATATTAATTTCGCTCATTGCTTATTGACTGTTTTAGAAGCTATGAATGATAAATACGCGTCACCTGTCAGACTAAATAATTACACTCCGACATAACATATCACAAGCCATAACAATCAGATAACATATAGTGACAAAACAATAATGACCAACATCCGATGAAAACGCAACCATTTTTTTTACCCCGACAGCAGCAAATCGCGATACGCACGCTAAGGCTAAGCTCTGGTAAACACAAGATACATTATTAAGAGCGAGCGCGAAGCGCTCTGTCGTCTTTCCGTGGTATATGGAGAAAATCTGAATATGAACGGCCCGACCCGACCCGGCCCGGCCCGGCCCGGCCCGGCCCGACCCGTGGCGACGCTTTTGACAAGCTAATATCTCTGCAACCGCACGTCTGATTGACAAGCGGGCTTCTTTGCTGAGCAGCCCCATCCAACCTAGCCTGTTTGAGACCAGTGCCGACTCACGTGGATGACTACCACTACGCGTGGCGCGTGCCGCGTGAAGGGTGTTGGAAGGTGTTTCCTCGAATAACTCCGCAACGGCTGAGCCGATTGTGTTCAAATTGGTGTGTGGTTAGGGACTCCTCAGCCGCCACTTTTCCACAAGTTATTGGCGGGGTGCCTCTCCACTGCGCACGTGCACACCCCTATTCTATATCTCAGGAACGGCTGAGCCGATTGTGTTCAAATTTGGCGTGTGGTTAGGGAGCCCTCAGCCGCCGCTTTCCCACAAGTCAGGGATGGGATGCCTCTGCACGTGCGCACGTGCGCACCCCTATTATATATATATATCAGGAACATCTGAGCTGATTATGGTCAAACTTTGTGCGTGGTTAGGGACCTCTCAGCCGCCACTTTCTCACAAGTCAGGGGTGGGGTGTTTCTGCACGTGCGCACGTGCGTATCATTTTTGTATCTCAGAAACTACTTGCCCGATGGAGTTGAAATTCACCATACATTTTCTTCGCGATCGCGCGTATATAATATAGTGCATGTTCTGGCTACAACAAACATAAACTGTTCTCTTCTCTCTCACAACACCTAAACATGCTGCCGGGCGCAATCTGTCCCTTTGAACCGTCCGATATCCCCTGCGAATATGTCCCCTCGGTTGCACAACGAAGCTGCTTCAGTCGCCTTTATTATGCTTTCCGTACCCCGTCACGAACCTGCGTATGTCCCCGCCATAAGGACTGCGGACCCCAGTCGCATGCGCCGCAGCCGATCCAAGGAGGTTCTCCGTCCCCGCTGCTGCTGCCGTTCCCTCTCGAGCCGTCGCCGTCACCGCCGATGAAGCTGCCGCTCCCTCCAGGTGACGGCCGCCACGGGCCTTTCTTCTTGGAGACGGAATCGGTTGAGAGCTCCGAAGCTGGTTTTCGTCAGATATGTGAGCTATTTCCGTCATAAACACCATCAACAACACAGAGCTCCAAACCACCACCGGCCATGACGCAGTCAGCTGGCCAAACCCTCCTTATGTAAAATGATTGACCTCGGGTCATCTCAGGTCAGGTCACCAGACCAGGTCACGTAATGACCCCACCTCCAAAACGTTTGCAGTAGTACCGCAGCCACAGTTTTATGCCGATTGGTTTCAAACTTGCATGATTTCATAAGGTCATAAATACCTACAATTTTTTATCACGGATTTATAATATCGGTAACCTAAGGTTGGGTCAATTTCGTGACCGCCAACACTGTTTTATCAAAAACTATCGACATAATGAAGATAGATAAGTGAAAACGGTACCAATGTGTTTTCTCGTCGAGACACGCCTCCCGATATGCAACATGACCACTTGGGTCACCACTTGACCTTGACCTGAGGTCAAATTTCTCAGTTGACCTAACCTGGTCAACATGAATATGATTCGAAATGCCTTGACGAGACAAACACGATGGCATCAAACGTATTGCTTTATATTTATTAGGTAACAAGTTATTTGCGAAAAACAGTTTTGCCAAAAAATAACGTTTTTGACATTCGATGACCTCTGGAGCCTAAACTATTGACCTGAGCTCAAATCTGAGGGGCACCTGGTGCGAATGCATTTTTGAAATAGCTTTCGATTGTTTGTGTTCTGTTTGTTCCTAGCTATCATAGTCTCCGGGATATTTGGGGGTGTTCGAAGTGAAGTCCTAAAACTGGACAATCTGACCTTTGATGACCTCTGGTGACCTCAATATTGACCTGATCTAAAAAAGACCGACATACTTTCGATGGAGTTTGTCTCGAGCTATCTAACACCGTTTTTCGCTTTTCGCTACGTTTCGTGTTTTTTTAGATCATGAGGGGGGGGGGGCGAAATCCGCCCCCCCCCATCCAGGACGTGTAATTATCAGAGGCCCTCCAGGGCGTGTGTTAAACAGACCAGCTGAGCACATTCGCTCTATTCTTCGTTCAGAATAAGTTAGGCATCATAAGTCGCAAGGTTATATAATAGATAACACTTCTATGTGGCCCTTGGTATCCGACGTCGACTTTGACTTTTGGTTGATATTTGCCGTTGTCTCGTGCAGTATAGTCATGAGACGCTGAAGACCATTTGTGATGAATATCATCTTGGTGCTCTGCTTTACATTTTAAATACAGCCAACACTGGTCAACCGTCAATGTCTCATGTTTGCCCTTTGACCCGACCTTGACCTGAAGTTTAACATTAACTGAAACCCATCAAGAGCATCTTGAATGCATCCTACTAAAATCTTTCGATTGGCGTCTTTTGTACATATCTTTGTCAGGAGATGAAAAGAGAACCGAATGTGCCTCCAGTGTTTTTTTTTGGGGGGGGGGGATTGCTTGCATCATGTTTTCACAGCACAAACAACCAGCGCAAACCTTTCGCACATCATTTAATTCTGCATCCATTCAGCGACCTAAGGAATTTAAAAAAATAGCTGTGGCAGCTTTCGTCCTTTTTTCGATAAGCTCTCTTGACAGTATATTGGCGATGACGACGTTTGCACGATGAGTGACATCTGAGATGTTTCGACGCTGACAGTCCAGATCACACGAGTACACGCGCGCAAACAAGCACGTGCCATCCACACCGTCAGATCCCATGTACTACACTTTCTCTTGAAAGTATCTGTGCATTGCGATGGGGGCGCCACCCGGCTCGACCGCGGTTGGGTGGAAAAGTTTGAGAGTCACTGGAGTGTCTGACCCAGCCAGGGATCGTCGGACGTGAGGGGAGCCGAGCAAGCTGTCAAGGAGGTTCCGAGAATCGCGTGCCCCGGACCCCGGTACTGTGCTGATGCACGATTATCTACGGTGATCGCCAGATCGCTTGGGACACCAATATTTGGCTATTTCTTTTGAAGGCGTCAACTGGCATAAACGAATTTCACGCAGTGGATGTTTGAGATCCTGTGCCAATGTATACTATTATGTTGTTTTACTGGTAAATAAAATGTTCTGGCACTTTCCATTCACTCCTAATGTCGAAGACAATGCGAGCTCGGATTGAGGCTAATGCCTGGTCGCTCAGAAGTCCCGCCCTTGACTGTCCACTAACTGCAATTTGCAACTAACTGGTCACGGGGCGGAGGTCACTTCTTGCAAATCGTGGACGCGCCTTATAGATGTCCTGATCCGTATTGGTGTAACTTTATTATAGAAGTAATTTGCCTGATTAGTTTGAAGTTTGGCGAATGAGTCTTCTTGCCTCATTTGAGGTCTAAATAAAATGCTGATAAAATCGTGGAAGCTATGTTTACCTTTGGCAAGTAATTCCATCATCATTTCAAAGCCGACCTGCCACTTAACACGCGCCCTGGAGGGCCTCTGATAATTACACGCCCTGGAGGGGGGGCGGATTTCGCCCCCCCCCCTATGATCTCGAAAACCACGCAACGTAGCGACAAGCGGGAAACGACGTTAGATAGCTCGAGACAAGCTCTTTCGAAAGTATTTCGTTAATTGTTTTTTCAGGTCAATATTGAGGTCACCAGAGGTCATCAAGGGTCAGATTTTCAAGTTTTCAAGACTTCGGTTCGAACACCCCCAAATATCTCGGTAACTATGATAGTTAGCAGCAAACAGAAAAAACAATCGAAAGTCATTGAAAAATGCAATCGACATAGATGTCCTCAGATTTGACCTCAGGTCAATAGTTTAGGCTCCAGAGGTCATCGAATGTCAAAAAGGTGATTTTGTTTTCAAAACTGTTTTCCCCAAATAACCTTTTACCTAATAAAGATAAAGCAATAATAATTACGCTATCGCGTGTGTCTTGTCAAGGCGCTTCGAATCATATTCATGGTGACCGGGTTAGGTCAACTGAGAAATCTGACCTCAAGTCAAGGTCAAGTGGTGACCCAAGTTGGTCATGTTGCATATTGGGAGACGTGTCTCGACGAGACAAACATATTGGTACCGTTTTCTCTTCTCTATCTTTAGTATGTCGATAGTTATTGATTTAACCGTGTTGGCGGTCACAAAATTGACCTGACCTTAGGTCACCGATATTATAAATCCGAGACAAACAAATTGTTCGTATCTATGACCTTATGAAGTCCTGCAAGATTGAAACCGATCGGCGTAAAACTGTGGCTGTGGTACTACTGCAAACGTTTTGGAGTTGAGGTCATCACGTGACCTGGTCTGGTGACCTGACCTGAGATGACCTGAGGCGAAGAATTTTACATAATGCGGGAAGTTCATTTCTTAACAGGTATACAAAAAACGGCGGCGCTGCGCGCCGTCGTTTTTGCGCTATCCTCGAAAAACCGGAGGGATGGGCGGATTTCGCCCCCCCCCCCCCTCCAGGGCGCGTGTTAACGAGCCTTCATTCCCCATAGAACAGTGATCTTAAAATATACGCTGCTTCACAAGCATTATACTAACGGCGACACGAGAATAATTAAAACCAATATATAAATATTACATTTATAATAGCCAACAGGCGTGGATCCATAAATATTCCCAGGAGGGAGCGTGTTAATGAGCGCGGTGTTTATGGCCGGTAAAAATGTGTGAACGTAGCATATTTGTTAGTAGATCAAATGGAGAGGTCTTATTGATGAATGAAGTGATTACGAAGCACTCTACATTAATTTTTATAGCGTAATTTGGTAATTTTGTAAGCTTAAATTTGTCGGTCTCCAGGGGAGGGTTCGAATCCGCGCCTGGTCATAGTTTTCTTTGATCTAGTGATTGGTCAAATTATGTATTATTACATGTTCAAAAAGAACAACTAAAGCTCTCATATTTTTTATCTGGAAAGAGCTGGAGGATTATAAATATTACCTTGTGGGCTAGGAGCTCAAAAGTTGCGGCTCTAATTCACAATTTCGCGCTGTAGCCCGAAACACGACAGAGCAGTGCCAATGCGGGCGCCGGGGTGGGTCAGGGAGAGAGGGGATGGGTCTGACACGACCTTTGACCGGTCGGTGAACTGTCAGGCCGCGAATACACTGGGGCTTTCAAACTGGTTTGGGTAGTTCGCCGGATCGCCGCAACCCATGCACAGATTCTTTCAAGAGAGAGTGTTCACACAACTCAAACACGGCGTTGGCAACTTATCATCTAATGAAAATGACCGTCCACATGACCCTGCATACATACGCGACTCTTGCAAACCTAATGAGGCTCCCCATCAACACACTCATCAGACATTCACACTCCATACCCCTGCACAAGGTGCCATCCGGAGGGCGCCCCGCTGACCGTGCCACCACGATCCTCACCGAGAACATCAAGCTCGCGTGGGAATGCTTGTAAACCAGGCCAGGCTTAGTTCATTGGGTAAATATATTTCATTTCAAGCACATTTCGAACACATTTCATAATGTGACGGTGGCGGCAGGCGAGGCCGCAACGGCGACGGCAGGCGCTACCGCGGCGGCAGCGGCGGCGGCGGCAAAAGTGGTTAGGGGTGGGTGGGGATAGGGGTGATATGCAAACATTGATTAATGGAAGCACCGAATATAATACTGCGCCTTTCATTCATTCATCATTCTGACTTAATTATTTAACCCTGCAGTATATTTGAAATATTACCCCATTTATTTTCAAATATATCTAAACTCTGCCGTCTTGAAGCGGCACCCTTCTCTTTCAAGGCCTCTAACTTGAGTAATGCTAGAAAAAATGCGTATTAGGAGGACGATTCATATACTTGGAACGAAGTATTGCGTGTTTATCCAGTGTTATAATCACCAGTACAACACCTTTTGGGCGATGACCGAGCGGGCGCGCACTGGTAAAGCTATAACAGGTTTGAATTATGAAACGGTACGGGAGCACACGTGGTAGTAACATATAGTCTTTTTAGTCCTTTTAGTCGTCCATAAAAATTGCTAGGCCTCCATGCATGCCAACATGAAAAAATACGCTTTCTTAAATTGTACATGATCTCCTTTCTCGAATCCGCCAAAACGGAGTACGTCCTGAGCGCTGCATGTTTCAGCGTATACAAAAACGAGTGCTTAGACAAAACAAGCTATTTTTGATCAAAAATGATTTTTGTTCATTTCGACGTCTGCAGGTGCCACGCGCTGTGGTTCCACCCCTATCAGAACGCACTATAACAAAACCAAAATTGATTTGATGGTCCTATCCAACACTCACAAAAAAAATCAACACCCGCGCAGGGTGTCGACACCCCTAGTCCGTGTGATGCCCACGCAACCTAAAATACGTCGCATGGAAGTGTTTTGTTTAGCACTCAGGGTGCTGTACCGGAACAACCGTGATCGCCGCTGCATGGGGTGTAAAGGTTTAACGGAACACCCTTGATAACCGCTGCATGGGGTGTCGAGGTGTCGCAATACGCATGCGTGGGGTGTCGATTGACGCCTCAGCCGGGCGTATTGCGGAAGTTCGTTTACCATTGGGAGACGCGTAACGTCACCGCTGCATGAGGTGCTGAGGTGTCGCAATACTCATGCGGGGGGGGGGAGTCGATTGACTCCTCAGCCGGGCCTCTGACCACTCGAGCCAACCTTCCCAATCTGAGCAACAAAAAATTAGTACATTTCCGTGCAAAACCATTGTATTAACAAAGCCTTGGATTATTGTAAACATATCCATGTATCAACTATCTACTAACTATATCAAACTAAGTAACATCACACATCATTTTCATCGAGCATACTCATAAATAATCATAGTTACTATGTATCAACAGTCAGCTACGTATATTCATATGTTTATAGAAGCTTGGTCGGTGCAGCTCCGACCGGATACGCAATACAATTGGTTGTGACGGGAGGGAATGAAACATATAGATGCTATCACACCTAATGCTTATCGATCACAAATTCACAACCAACTACATTTCTAAGATCAAAAGAACGCACAAAAGAACGCACTCACAACTCACAATTAGGTACTTATAACTCCGATCACGACAGCACGATTGACAGCCTTTCGCAACTAAACGGCAACTTGAACACTGACAACGGTCGACGCACGCACTCTGCACAACCTGCCGCGGCCAAGTCCACGGCGCAACTGAGCCGGTGCGGCCGGCCGGCAGCGATGTGCGCGCGCAGCTAACGCCGCGCCGCCGTCTGCGTCATGACACCTCAAGCAGCGGTGACCGTCACACCTCTCCCAGTGGTAAACGAACTCCTGCAATACGCCCGGCTGAGGCGTCAATCGACAATCCCCGCATGAGTATTGGGACACCTCGACACCCCATGCAGCGATGAAGAACACACAATGCGATGGTAGTCGGCACTGAACACCACGCCGGTGTCTGCCATGAGTGTAGATAGCGAAGCCTCAACAATTATACCCCATGCATGAGTAAATTTATAAATTAACCCCTGTAATAGGAGTTAACACCCGGGTCGTGTGGCGCGATTTTGTGAGTGAATGGTGAAAACACGATCTCAATCGGAGCAGTGGTTACAAAGTTATTAGCTTCCGAAAAGCGTCTGTATGGCCTGGTCGGGCCGGGCCGGGCCGGGTTGGGCCGGGTCGGGCCGGGTCGGGCCGGGTCGGGCCGGTTCGGGCCGGTTCGGACCGGTTCGGGCCGGGTCAAATGTAAATTTGTCTAGTAAGTTGACGAGAAACATGACGGGCGCTTCGCGCCCGCTCGGTAATTAATCAATATGTTAATTCGACTTTTGCTCTCAAGACGCGGGAAGAACTATTTGTGAACATTTATGCTTAGTATGTCATTACATTTCGATTTTATACAGTGTTCTACACTCTTGGTAAAACTGTGCACAATATCACCGTCCCAAAGGGCATGCATTAATGTTTCATTGACGCTCTTACCGAAGGTGCACAAGGAGTTGTCCGCTCTGCCAATTCGATGCAGAAATGTGTTAGTAGCTATAATTCGTTTAACTATTCGATAATGTAAGCTTTGCAGAAAAGTGTTTTTTTTTGTCAAGGCGCGTATATCACGTAATCTACCTATGTGCATTATTTCCACGTCTCTATCCCATTTCCTTTCGAGTTTAGATATCCCTACATTCCGGCTTGCGGTTAGTGTTTGAACAAGGCTAGCATAAACTATATGGGAGGTACATACGTATTTTCTTGGAAAGTGTGGTGTTATGCAGTCCATCGACGTCGCGTACTCGACGTCGCGTCCCCCCATGTGTTCCCCACATGGGGAGCGGGAACGCCAGACGTGGCCGCCACCCCGCTCCCGTCAGTCGTGCTCGAGTGCCAATACAGACTACACGTTGCTGCCGCTCTCTGAAACCGCACATGGCGCGGTCAGTAGGACATCAGTGACAGTGGCGATTCAGAGTGAGATTCAGTGTCAGTAGCGTGAGAACAATGGACAGCACGGCTCCCGACAGTGGCGAACCACCGGACCTGCACGCCTTGGACCCCACGATGCGAGCCGCCCTGGGCAGCATGGCCGAGCAGCTCCGGGACAACACGGCCGAGCAGTTCCGTAGGCAAGACGAGCGGATGGGAGCCATGATCTCGCAGGCAATGCAGAACATGAGCATGCGGGCTCGGGGCGACATTTCGCCCGGCCTACCCACCCGACAAGAGCCGTCCGTGGGTCAAGCCAGCCCAACCACAGCCGACGAGCAGAGCTCGCCTGCGATCTCCGGAGCGGCTGCGCTGCCCCGCCTTCCCCCCACCCCTTGTCCCACCACTGCTGACGGCCCACGCCAGCCTACGTGAGTTGTCCGCGTGGAAAACTAAATTCGAGGGCTTCGTCAAGCTAACAAAGCTGCATCTTTTCCCAGTCGCCGAGCAACGGGTAACGTTACACGGTCTCCTGGATGATGAATGGCTCGAATCGTCTCCTTCAGCCTCGACGTGGCAGCGGACGTCGCTGTCCGCTGCCGTCGCTGTCCGTCGGACGTCGCTGTCCAGGCAGTGATAAAGGCCATGGAGTTCCATCTAAGACGTCAAAGAAACATCATCTTGGACAGGAGAGAACTCCTCATGCGCCAGCCAGCGGAAGGTGAACGGTTTGATGACTTCTTCATGAGCTTAAAAGAAATCGCACTGTTCTGCGATTTTTGTCCCCACTGCTCCGAGACGCAGTATCGCGACCGGCTGGTCACAGGCGTGCGCGATCAGGAGACGTTGTGAATACTCCTCAGCGAGTCAGACCTGACTCTGAAGAAATGCATAGACATCTGTCGAGCTCGCGAAAACTCGCTCACGGACTCGGAGGCGATGCTGCAAACGGACAGCCTTCAGCCAGAGTCTGCGTATCGGCGTGGGCGCAATCAACCTCCGAAGTCGACAACCGGCCGGCCGTGTGGATGGTGTGGCGGTGAATGGCACCCTCAGATCAGCTGCAATCATGCCCCGCGCGCCACTATGTATGCTTCAAATGCGGCCAGCGTGGGCACTTCGAGGAGGTGTGTCGCCGGGGTGCCCACGACGGAGAGACGCCCGACCGGCGCCAGATGGGACCGTCAGCCCCGAGACAGAGGTCCGGCACAGCGATCTATCAGTCGTCAGAGCCCAGACCGGATGTCGGCATCGGATGTCCAGCTAGGGACTGTGACAGCCCGGCGTACACCAGGTGTGCGCGTTCGGGTCGTTCACAGCCAAGGCCAGGGGACGATTCTGTGGGCACCAGACTCGGTGGCGGAATCGACCGTCATCGGACCAGCCGCAGCCAAGCAACTCGTCGTCAGCACCTCGAACCTGTCGCCCGCCACCGAACGCTTATTCGCCGCAGGTGGCCACCCGCTGACCTGCCTCGGTACGTTCTGGAGCGACCTGGATCTCGGCATAAAGACAACATCGACATGTGTCACGGTGGTGGACGGTCTGGAGAGTGCCATCCTGTCGTGGATCGACTGCGCGGCGTTGGCAATCTTGCCCTCAGACTTCCCGCAGCAAATGCAAACAGTCAAAGGCCGGCGCCACCGCAGCAGCACCAGGGAGGAATCCGCTCAGCCGCCGCCTCCGCCACCGCCGCCGCCTCTGCCGCCGCCGCCGCCGCCGCCCGTTAGCTCCTCAGCAGGGCCGTATAATCTCCTCAGGCGGACGAGGCGCAGGCGCGTCACAGTACCCAGTATGGTCTGTGGACGGCCCGGACCCGTCCCAGTATGGTCTGTGGACGGCCCGGACCCCTCCCCAGAAGTCCGGGACGAACATCTGGCGACGCTCAAGGCTGCGTTTCCGAGGGTGTTCAGTCAACAGGGCGTCATCAGTCATCTGCGTTGATGACGGAGGCGGTGGCGGACTTTGTGAAAAGTCGAGTGTTTGAGCCGGGTGAGCCGGACAGCAGTTGCTGTCTGTTTGCGGTGGCAAAGTCGTCGTCAGTCGCGCGTCTAGTTTATGACCTGTCTTTGCTGATGCCCTGGATTCCGCGGCGGTCTTGCGTGTTGCCGAAACTCGAGCGTGTGTTAGGATATGCCGCAGATGGATTTGGGTACGGCATAAAATTAGACTTACGAGACGGCTTTTATCATATTCCCTTGGCTCCGAGTACATGTAGAAAGTTTGGTATTTTGTACGATAGACAGACATATGTATTTACCAGGCTGCCAATGGGCTTGGCAATAGCTGCGTCAGAAATGCAGCACTTTGCCTGTGCGACAGTGAAGATTGTAGAGGGGAGGTTTTCGGGTGTTGGGGGTATTACTTATTTGGATGATTTTCTGTTTGTCGCTCGCCACCCCGAAGACCTGTCTGGTATCGTATAATTTTTAACTGAGTCAGGTCTCTGTATTTGTAGCGGAGCTACATCTTACATTTTGGATTTACCCCCCCCCCCCCCCCCTTTGTTTTCCCCTCCCCTATCGGGCGTCTGCAACCGGCCACCGTTCCCGGTGACGGGCTGGCCCCAGCCATCGCCGCGGCCCGTGCCGGGCCAAGTCAGCGACATGGTGGCGCCAGCGCAGTGCTGGGTCAGCAGGGCAGAGGAGCGGGCCGGCAGCGCGAGATGTCCGGACAGGAAATTCCCTCCTGGTATCCAGAGACCGGGGCCCCACTCCTTTTCCCATCCCCTGTCTGTCACGCCGGAGTCGAGATCGTCGTCACTCGAATCACGCTGAATTGGCGCTGAACCAGCATCTAGCTGCGCCTCGAGAGGTGGCTGGACTGCTGAGTCCACAGCCGGTTCAACGACGCAGAGAGAGGCCCGGTTCGGCTGGAAGCATACCCCACGAACCTGCAATCCAATCCCCTCCCCCCTTTCCCCAATCCGGTGCCCGGACGGCGACGGTCCCCGTCCGACCGCCGCCATGGACAGGGGGGCAGCACTTGTCGGAAAGACGGTGTCAGGCGCCAGTGAGCGGCCGGCCGCAGCCAATCCGCAAAGACAAAGTGCTCGAGAGGTGGCAGCACGGGTCGGAACGGGCTGATCGGGTCAGAGGGAACCCAGGGCACGCCGACCGCCCGCCGGGATGGACGAGGAGTCGTGAGGCGGGAGGCAAACGGGCAGGTTGCCTGACTGTCTGTGGTGGCGGGGGGTGTCATCGCCCGTCCTACTTCCATCATGTAAGTGTTCCCATTATTCTAAAAGGAGGTGGGTGGGGGCGCAAAATTGATTTAAATATGATCTTTCGGAATCAGTGAGTTTACAGGAGGAAATAACCTTAAAAATTGAGTTTATATATTTAATTTTAATTTTATGTCCAGGCTGGTAACCTTATTTAGGTATAGGTAAGAGGTAGGACCTACTCATTATGAGGGTCTGGCTTGACGGTTTAGTTAATTAATCGGAGATGTTTCATTAATTCTTTCGCCAGGATATGGTCAGGCGGCTGGAGGTTTGTTGGAAATTAGTGGTAAACTGTTTATAAAGGAATATTGTACGTAATTAGAGAGCCAGGTATGGTTCTAAATATCACTTGATTGCTGTTTTGTTACTGGTTCGCGCTGGGTTAGCCAAATGTCTAAAAAGGAATGTTATATGTGAGTAGAGTTGCCGGGTAGGTTTCTAAAAATTCGTTACATTGTGGTTTTGTCTAAAGTTGGTTTGCACTTGGTTATAAAATCGTCAAAAGGGTATATTGTATGTGATTAGAGAGCCAAGTATGGTCCCAAAATTCACTATATTGCTGTGTTGCTAAAACTCGTTCGCATTAAATTAGCTAATTGTCTCAAAAGGGTATATTGTATGTGAGTAGGGTAACTGAGATTAATCAAATATATATATTGCTAATTAACCTGAGAAAGGGTGTTTAAAATGGGGAGGGGCATCACCTTACCGAGACCGAGATTTACGGCCGCTGCTGAAGAGCAGGTGCGGGCATTTTTTAGGCCAAAATGCCAAGGTAAGTGCCGTATTCATTATTAATATGTGACTGGAGAATGGAAGTTAGGAGGACGCGGACCAAAGTATTATATGTTATTTCCACACCCGTTGAAATATGGGCTGTAACCTTTTGTTTTGTTTCCGTAAGATTAGCGTTGAAAGCTTGTAAAACATTGTAAATCGTATATTAATTCATGAGTTTGACGTTTGAAGTCCATATTGCCAGAAGGTTTCCAGTTGCAGTAATTTTGACATTAAGTGGAAAAGTAGAGTTTTGTGGTTGCATTCAAGTCCCGGATTAATTGGTAAATGTGTCAAAGAATTTGGAACGTATCCTTATAAATAACCTGGTCCAGAGTCCCCCGGTCTGTCGTGTGAGCTAAACACTTGTGTTTATTTCGTGTGTGCAAATTGTTTCTCGAGTAGGCTATGTCATCTTGTTGAGCCATTTTTGGTTTAGGTCAAAGAGTGAAGGCGCCCGGCCATGTTTCATTGCCCACCTTAAAGTAAATCAGGTGATTCTGCAGGTGGAGATGTAATTTGTATTTAGTTTTGATTTTGTTTGTATTTGTTTGATGGGACCTGGTTGTCAGCCGGGTTACAACGTGACGGAGTTAAACGAGTTTTACGGGGGTTTAACTTGACTTTGTGGGTGCATTTGACGACTCTTTATGGGTGTTGATTAAGCGCGTAAGCGCGTATTACGAGGAAGGGAGTATAGAATAGGGTTGGAGAGTTGGGGAGACCTGTAACGGGATATATTTTTCCATTATTTGCGAAGACTGTTAAGTGACGTATTCAATGACGTCATGGGCCTGGGGTAACGTAATCAAGTGACGTCATACCCTGCAAGGCCTGTCTTAGGGTGTAAATGGGTTTCAAGGAGGCAAGTCGATTTGTGTGCCCGGCTCTTATGTCGATATACCTATCAACATGGCCGATAGGTGTGCAGTGGAAGCTTCCCAAAAATGGGATGTGTCATTAATAAGCAGGCAGGGTCAGTTATGTTTGCATGCCATCAGTTTCAGTACGCCGTTGCGAAGCGATGGCGGAGGTCCAGGCAAAGTGTAAGTCCTGAAGGGGGAGGTCAGGTCCAGGCAGGTACGTGAGCCCAGAGGAGGACGGCCACTGGGAAGGCAAAGTGTAAGGCCTCCCGCAGCCTCCGGCCAAATCGATAGGTCCAGGCAAAGTGTAAGTCCTGAGGTTTAGGCAAAGTGTAAGTCCTAAGGGGGCAAAGTGTAAGACCTCTCGCGGAACGATAGGTCCAGGCAAAGTGTAAGTCCTGAGGTTTAGGCAAAGTGTAAGTCCTAAGGGGGCGAAGTGTAAGTCCTCCTGGGGCAGGATACCTAAGTCCCCGAATAATTTATTAGCTCCTTTGTTATATCGGCGGTGTGCAGACATTGGCGACCCATAAGTCCTACCCATTTGGCAAGAAGATTTGTGAGGGGCATTCATCCTACCTGGGGGTCAATCTTCCGTCTGGTATCCGGCACTATTGGAAGGGAATTTTCGGGGTCGCAACAAAATAATTGGGGCGTATGAGAGCGGAATGACTGGAGGGGAGATCGGGAGTATGGATGATGAGGGATACATTTTAGGCTAAGACCCAATAGGTGTTATGCGACTAACTCAGCCGGCCAGTCAGACGGAACGAGAAACTTGACGGATATATTAAAGTTAAGAAACGCCATCATTTGCTTCCACCTAGCACCGGCCTATACAATGTTCCAGAAATGTTCAGCCTCCACCACTTGTAAGCATCGACCGACATCCGATGCATTTGTATGCGAGAGGGGATCAAAATCGTCTTTATCTATCCCACCATTTCGGTCAAGCTAATTTGCGAAAATCCTAACAAGACATTTTCGAGCATTTGAGAAAAAAAACTTATGTTTTTTTTTCTTTTTTTTCTTCTTCTATTTTTTTTTATTTCTTTTTATTTCTTTTTCAAATTTTTCGGTCATTAACCACACCCTACCACGCTACAAATTGGAGCCCAACGATGGGCTTGAGCATCTTTGGACATTGCGAAGTTGATAGATAAGTCGCAAGTCGCACGGATCAGTTTTTGATTTTGTTTTGTTTTGTTTTGTTTTTCCGTTTTACTTACGGGCAGGGGTTAAATCGAAGAGGTGAAATCCTTGGCATCGTACGTGGCACGTGTTGGGAAAGCTCGCGGGAAAGCTCGAGGTGAAATGGTGGAAGTTGTTGAACCGAGTGTATGCGGAAGAAGTTGGGAAGTTGAAGGGATGGATTGGAACACTGGAGTTTTGGTCAACACAAGCTGGTGGGAGCGTGGAAAGCTCAGGTGGAAATCGAAGAGGTTGTGGTAGAAGTCGTAAGTGTGAGGATGTTGGAAGGAAGAAGGGGCTATGCCGAAGAGGTTGCGGTAGAGACCGTATGTGACCAAATTGTCAGATGGAAGTGTGGTTTGTTAGTTGCGTTGAAGTTGTTTTGCCGAAGAAGTGGTGGGAAAAGGCGGAAGGGACAAGGGTTGATACAAGGTTGTGACTTGCAGGAGCACGGAGAAGCTTCGGATGGTCGGGAACATCGACATCTACGATGGACAGCAAAATCTCGAGGAATGGGTTCGGATGGTGGAAAGGACAGCAGCGTTCACCGGATGGACAAACGACAACACGTACAAGGCGGCACTGTTCCGACTACGGGGGGAGGCAAGTGATCATGTGGAACAGATGAAGGAAGAGGGACACATAACATGTTGGGAAGACACCAAACGGGCGTTGAAGGCAAGATTTGAAACCAGTGGAAAGGAGCAGATGTATCAGCACCTCTTGAACACTGGGACGCAGGGAGTCAAGACGGTTCAAGAGTGGGCGCAAGTCGTGAGAAACCTGTCGCTCCGAGCTTTGGGAGCCGGTGGAGTAGGCATCAAAACCGAGCAGGCAGACGAAACAGGGTCGGATGAAGGCACCGACAGCGGGCGGGCAGCTGAAGAAGGGGCTATAAAATCCGTGCTCAGCTTCACAAGGAAAACAAACTTCATCCGGGGACTCCGCCGAAGTTTGCGCCAAGAAGTGTGGAGGAAGAAGTGCAAGACGTTCGAGGAAGCGGTAGCAGTGGCGACGGAAGAGGAGGCGCTCGAAACGGCTAACAAAGAAGAGGAAGTTCTGAGCTGTTTCCAAGGGGAATCCAGTGGCCAGGCGGCGAAACCGCTCATCAACAGTATCGTGGCTGCTCTAGAGGCGAGAGAAGCAGAAAAGGAGACCAACAAAATCAGAAACCAGGGGGCACCTTCAGTCCCGTGCCACCAAGAGAAGAAGGAGTCACAAACAGAAGGAGGGCGATTCAGGGAACCTACTAGGTATCCGTACAACGACTACGGAGGGCAGCGATACCACGAGCAGCTGCCGCTTCCAAGAGCAGGTTATCGAGATAATCAGGGAGGAGGCCGTGGACGAGGACAGCCTGGTCCGAGACAGCAGTACAACGGGAGGTACAACAATCATCCCCTAACTGAACAAAGACGCCAGGACTGGGAGATGAACGCGTGCTTCCACTGCCACCGTGAGGGGCACATGGTTCGTACCTGCCCGGTTCTCTACCCAACAAGGCCTTCGGGAAACGGGCCCCGTCGGTTGAACTAGAGGGACAACCGACCCATCGATCCCAAAGCCCCTCTTCAGATGGCAAGCGAGAAGGAGCCTTCAGTGAACCAGTGAAATGGTCAGCTACCGCTACAGCAGGAACATCATCTTCAGATTCAAATTCAGAGACATCAGATACATGTCAATCCAAAAAGTTAATAAAATCGCCCCGGGAGTCCTGCCCGGTTATACAGTATGTTGGGAAGAAACAGCCATCAAGAGGGACGAATGGGATCGAATCAAATATCACATGCTCATGTCTAATCAGGATCAATGGCAAAGAAGTTGAAGTCCTCATCGATACGGGATCAAGTGTAACCCTGGCAAGAGAGTCAACCGTCAAACAAGTGGAAGTCAGAGAGACCAGACCCCCAAGGTCCTGTCTGAAGTCCGCCACGGGTCATGAAATTCGAGTAACTCATGAAGCGAAGCTCGAATACGAAGTGGGGGGACAACACGTGACACATTGGACATACATATGTCCGGACCTGGCCCACGAGGCACTGATAGGATGCGATTTCGTGGCGAAAAACGGCGTGGTCATCGATGGGAGGGAAGAGACGATATGCTGCCAGAACGCCAGAAAAATACCAGTACAGAAGACGCGGTACACCATGGAGATTGTTGTGGAGCAAGAGTCACCGACCAGGGAACCCTGCCGAAGGAACCCAAGCGATGACGGGACCAGGACAGACGGTCAGGACTCGGGTGCGAGGAAGAAACAAGTGGAAACGGGACCAGAGAGGAAGCAAGTAGGGCAGGGGAACCATGAAACCGCAAAACCAAGGGAACGGGGGAGGAGGCCACTAAAGGAAGGAAAGTGGCCTACAAGGTAGAAGAGCTCGAGACGGGGTATCTAACCCCAGAAGAGCGAAGCACACTTCTTGGAGTAGTCCTGGAGCATGAAAACTGTTTCTCGTGGGATAGAAGTCTCGGCACGTGTACACTGATAGAACATCGTATTGAACTTACAACGGACCAGCCGGTACGAAAGTCGGGTTAAAAAGCTTCACAACAAGGTAGAGAAATTATCGAAAAGGAGATCAGGGAGATGATAGAAAAGGACATTATCGAACCCTCTGTATCAGCATACGCCGCAGGCGTGGTGCTCGTTCCAAAGAAAGGAGGAGAAACTCGCTTCTGCGTTGACTACCGGGGACTGAATGTGATCACCAAAGCCGACAACTACCCCCTACCCCTTACGAAAAGCGAAATCTTCGACACCCTGGGAGGAGCAAAAATGTTCAGCTGTCTGGACTGTCAGCAAGGGTACTGGCAGGTCAGGATGGCGGAGGAGGATCGACACAAGACAGCGTTCCGATGTCACCTGGGACTCTGACAGTGGAAGGTCATGGCGTTCGGGCTCCGGAATGCGCCGGCCACCTATCAGAGACTGATGTCTCACGTTCTCTCCGGCTACACTGGCAAGTTCTGCCACGTGTTCATCGATGACATCATCTGCTTCTCACGCACATTTGAAGAACATCTGGAACACCTGCACCTCATCTTCGAGAGACTCGAGCGAGCAGGCCTGAAACTCAAACCGTCAAAATGCACCTTCGCAAAGAGTGAAGTGAAGTATCTGGGCCACCTCGTCTCTCCGGGAGAAATTCGGCCCGATCCCAGCAACATCGAAAAGGTACGAGACCTGGCCCCGCCATCCTCCGTGACAGCCGTCCGGGGATTGGTGGGACTAGCCTCCTACTACCGCAGCTTCGTGAAAGATTTCAGTCAACGAGCAAGCCCTCTCACGGAGCTGACCAAGAAAACAGTGAAATTCAACTGGGGGAAAAAACAACAAGAGGCGTTCGAAGACATCAAGACGGCGCTCACCAGTGAGCCGGTGCTAGCATTGCCCGACTTCACCAAACCATTCATCCTCATGACAGACGCGAGTACAACGGGACTCGGGGCAGTGCTCGGCCAGGATCACGGAGATACCAAGGAACGGGTGGTGGCTTACGCATCAAAGAAAACGGGACCTCAGGAGAAGAACTACTCTGCTTGCGAGTTGGAGTGTTTGGCACTGGTGTGGGCCACGCGGTTCTTCAGAGACTACATCCTTGGTCGAACCACGGTAGTCCTCACAGATAACTGGGCCCTCAAGTGGCTGCAAAATCTCGAGACCGCCTCCCCAAAACTGCAACGGTGGCGCATGGCCCTGCAAGAGTATGACCTGAAAATAATTCACAAGAGCGGAAAGCAGCACTGCAACGCCGATTTCATGTCACGCATGTACGAACACTTCGAAGATGGAGGAGAAGCCGAGGAGGAAGATGTGGACCCCCCCCCCCCCAGGGATCAGCCCCAGCTGAACCAGCAGGTGAACAGGACCACCACGGGCATCGTCTACGAAGTTCAGGAAGACCAAGAAGAAGCCAGACCAGAGAGGACTGAAGAGGGCAGAGCAAGCCTCGACAAAACCCCGGGTTCGGAAAAACATGTTCCATAGCAAACGGCCGTAACAACGGAAGGTGAAGTCGGAAGGAGGAGTCGGAGTCGGAGTCGGAAGAAGGAATGGGGGGAGTTGGAAAGCGAACGGAGGGAGCAAGTTGAAAATCACGAGCCTCCGAACGTGACGAAGAGCGGAAATCAAGGGAGAACAGCCCTCAGGAAAGCACAACAGCAAGATGCAGACTGTCAACATTTACTCAAAAACCTCAGTACAGAAGTACCCGAGAAGAGCTGGCACCGGGACCACACGTTTCGGATCGCCCCGGACGGTGTGCTGGAGGAAGTTACCTGCGATCTAACTAGTGAGGTAGTCTACAAAATCGTACTACCACAAACGCTAGCCCGCCAAGCCGTACAAGATGCCCATGCGGGTCACCTGAAGACGCAGAAAACCCTAGACAAGCTGAGAGCAACATACTTTTTCAAACACATGTACGCCGCGTGTCACCGATACATACAAGGATGTCCGACATGTCAAGAAAAGGACCGTGGATTGAAATATAAAGCACCCTTAGGCACCATGCCCGAACCTCTGGGGGCGTGGCACACAGTTGCAGTAGATGTCCTGGGACCCCTTCCTCAGACCAGAACCGGAAAGAAGTACGTCATCGTGATCACGGATTACCTGACTAAATACGTCCTGGCAGTGGCCACCAGAGACCAGACCGCCGAAACCACAGCCGCCGTGTTGATGGAAAAATTCTTGGAGTATGGGCTACCAGAGAAATTAATCACCGGCAACGGAAGCAACTTTCGATCCAGGTTGGTAAGTGAACTCTGCCGCCTGCTGAAAATCTCACGTCTCTTCACCACCCCATATCATCCGCAGTTCGACGGACTCTGCGAAAGGTACAATCGTACACTGGCCGCCATGTTGAGAGCCTTCGTGGCAGAAAATCAGGCCGACTGGGACAAGTACCTTCCGTACGTGATGCATGCGTACCGGGCGGCACCACAAAAATCAACTCAGGAATCACCTTTCTTCTTGATGTTCTTCCGTCCCTGCCGAGCCCCGCTGGATATCATGCTGGCGGACACAGAGCGCCGACCTCCCCATCTGGACGAAATTCAAGACACAAAGACCGAGGCGATCAGAAGACTACACGAGGCGTTCCGTGTAGTGAAGAACAGGCTGGTTCAAGTGCGGGACAACCAGAAGAGGGTACATGACAAGAAAAGCAAGCCACGAGAGTTCCAAGTAGGTGAGGAAGTCTACCTCTTGGACGAGAGAGTACCCGAGGGAAACACCCGGAAACTGCAACGCCCATGGAAGCCAGGCTACCGGATCCTGAAAAGGACGAGTCCCCTGAACTACGTCATCGAACACCCAAACAGGCGGGGAAAGCAGCTAAGGGTGCATGTACAGTGCCTCAAAGCTGCCATTCCCGAAATGGTGTGGCCGACGGAGAAACCAGGAGACAACACCGCTCCACCACAGGATCGACGGGCAAAAACAGAGCTCGATGCATGGCTGGAAATGGAAAGGACAAAGTACAAACCGTTCAGGCCCGACCCAGACTGGCAAAGAGAGAGCTCTGAAGAGGAGGGTCCGCAAGGAGCAATCCGACTCCTGGAGACCCCGCAGGTGGAAACCCATGGCAGAGGAGGAGGAACACCAAGGGAGATCCGGGATCCAGGTACTCATGAAACACCAGAATCACAGCAAGAGGAAGGGGAATCACTGCCTAGGCGATCCGAGAGAATAAGGGCCCGGCAACGGGCACGAAGAGGTTACTCCAGATAGATGTAAGAAGGTAGAACTCCAATCCAAATTGGCTACAACCCACCTTTTCTTCCAGGTACGGAACACTACTGCTGACGTTCTGCTTCATCGGCATTCAACCAGGGATCACCCTACAGCCACCTACTCATCAGAAGCCGTCTGCTCAAGCTCAGGCAAACGTTCCAGGACTGAGCAGTGGTCTACTGTTTTCCCCAAAAGGACCCCTGATTCTAGCTACCGGCGAGTGGACGATGGTGGCACGTTTGCAAAGTCTCGGGGTGCGAAAACAGGCGGGAATGATTCGAAACCACTTCAACAAAATCAAGGAGGCATTGGAAAGCTTCCCAGACTTCGAAGAAAGTAACCCATTAGCAAGCAGGAAAATAAACCGGAATCAGAAATTGTGAGTGAGGGGGATGAACTATCGTAGGAGAGAATCAAGGCGCAGGAAGGCATGGCGGGCGGATATCCTGAAGATGTGGGAACGAGAACAAGGGTGGATGGAATATGAACTAACGACCGCGGAAGAGGAGATGAGTCGACTCAACACGAGACTGAAGTTGAGCCGGAAAACCAGGGGACTACTCCCGTTCATGGGCGACGCGCTGAAGTGGGCATTCGGGACATCTACGGAAAAAGATATCCGGAAACTACACAACCAAATCAAGGGGTAGAGGCGGGAGCAGGCAAGCTTCACCACATGATCGAACTTCAAACAACCATTATTGGATCACTTCGCAAAGGACAACAGAAAAATCAAGCCAACATACAGGTGTTAGCCAACGAAACCCAGAGGCTATTTAACTCAATAATGGAGAGGCAGACAGCAGCCACGTCAAGACAGCAGACTACCCAGGAAACCATCCGTCAGGAGCAGGACCTCTCCCGAATTATCGCCTCCGCAATCCGCACAGCAGGGGCTGCTGTCCTGGCCTATAGACAGGAAGTGTATCAACTCAGTGAAGCAATGGCAAACACACAGCGTGGAGAAGTCACCCCGAATATATTGCCGATCAAAACCCTGGAAGACACGCTGACCGAAATTCAGGAGAAACTCCCCGAAGGATGGACGTACGCAACACCCAGTTCTACAAGTCCCACAGACATCTACCAAACCCTGGGGATTGCTGCTGTGGCCCTGCCCGACGGATGGGAAGCTCACCTCAGCATACCACTAAAGTACCGCCCCTATGGCAACTTCGAGCTCTACAAAGTTACCCCCATACCGACCCACTTCATCAATTCCACCGCTGCACTCGTCACGGTAGCCGACGCCGAGTATTTCGCTATCACTAAGGATCACCGACTTCACCTCGAAGTAACAGCATGGGACATCGAAAAGTGCCTTCAGCACCGCAGCGGCATCTACTGTAAGGACTTCACCCCGTTGGTACGAGAGCAAAGGCAGGGATGTCTCTACGACGCATTCCGTGGAAACACTGAACAAACGGACGCATCCTGCAGACGTAAAGTAATAAGACCCCCACCGCAGCTACACACCATCGCAAAAAAACAAGTGGGTGTATGTTCTACCAAGGAAATAGACGATCTCGCTCGAATGTATGGGGAAACAAACTTCAACACAAATATTCAAGCTTCAAGGAACCGGCCTCTTTGTCCTGCCTCCCGGATGTGCCGCCATCGGTGATCGCTACATCATTCCAGCTCACCTGTCAAGGAATGAGGGAAGGGACTTCAATATCTCTCTAGACGACATGACCCACTTTGAAATAAATCTAGACATGGACACGCTGCTGACCCGACTCCCGGAAGAAGCAAGAGTCAGCCAGGCCGAGTTGGTGAAATTGATTGAGAAACTACCGGAAGACCACAACGTAGATATCACCCTAAACGAGTTAAGGCAAAAAGTGAAGGACTGGAAAATCGACAGCCCCGCAGAAAATTCCTGGAGTGATACCATTACATGGCACACCAACCTGACGTTCTCCACTGTCGGCCTGATAGCAGTTACTGGCATTGTCATCATCATGTGCTACCGGTACCAAAAAGGACGCCGCACGAAACAAAACGTCTCAGGATCCCCGCGCGTGAACCAGGAAGCCGCCAGAACGCCGCCCGTGTGCCAAGAAGTAACCAGCTCCCCGCCGACAGACCAGAAAGTCGCCGGACCACCCACGTGGAACCAAGCCGAGATGGAAGCCCTATGTGGACGGGTAGCACAACTGGAAAAGGAAGTGGAGGTATGCAAGAAACAGCTCGCTGACCAACAACGCCTTCTCTAAAGGACGGAACCCATTCCGGCCCAGTCTCTGACATCCTGGGGGTGCTGTTTGGGGACGGCGCCACACGTGTGAGCACTCACCATGACGACACGACGGACGACACGACGACCGCAATCACGGTCGTACCCTGGTCAGAAACAGCTAGTTTATCCTTCCTAGGCCATTCACACCCTATCCTTTTCCTCCACATTCTTTATGTTCATCAGCTTCACCCTTTCCCTCTCCTATTCTGGCAACATCCTCTCCAAGATCTCCCACGGGTCCTCTTGTCAGTATCCTCTCCGGGGTTCCCTTGCCACAATCACCAGCGGCCGAACCACAGCCGCAACCAGCTGCCGCCACCGGCCGTACACCACGGCCGACCCGCGGCCGTACTCGCGGCCGGACTCAACGGCCGTACTCGCGGCCAACCCGCGGCCGTAACCACGGCCGACCCACGGTCACACTCGCGGCTAACTCGACGCCGACCCGCGGCCGTACACCACGGCCACCCACGGCCGTACACCACGGCCGACCCACGGCCGTACACCACGGCCGACCCGCGGCCGTACTCGCGGCCGTACTCGGGGCCGACTCGACGGCCGACCACGGCCGACCCACGGCCGTACTCGCTGCCAACTCGACGCCGTACTCGACACCGTAACGACGGCCGTACTCGCGGCCAACCCGCGGCCGTAACCACGGCCGACCCATGGCCGTACTCGCGGCCGACTCGACGGCCGACTCGCGGCCGACTCGACGGCCGACCCACGGCCGTCCACCACGGCCGACCACGGCCAACTCGACGCCGTACCTACGGCCGTACTCGCGGCCGTACTCGTGGCCCACGTGTGTATGTGTATGATTGTATGTCTGAACATGTAGTGCAGTATGTAGCAGTGGTGTATGAGTGTATGTCTGAACATGTAGCAGTAGTGTATGAGTGTATGTCTGAACATGTAGTGTAGCATGTAGTAGTAGTGCAAGAGTGTATGCCTGAACAGGTAGAGCATGATGTAGGAGTAGTGTATGAGTGTGTCTAAGTATGCTGTGTGTAGTAGGTAGTGGTAGTGTATGTAGAGCGTAGGTGAATATGTAGAAGGGACCAGTCTGGACTTTAAGCTTCCGAATTGCGAGGACGCAATTTGTCGAAGAAGTTTTAAAGATGTAGCGGAGCTACATCTTACATTTTGGATTTACCCCCCCCCCCCTTTGTTTTCCCTCCCCTATCGGGCGTCTGCAACCGGCCACCGTTCCCGGTGACGGGCTGGCCCCAGCCATCGCCGCGGCCCGTGCCGGGCCAAGTCAGCGACATGGTGGCGCCAGCGCAGTGCTGGGTCAGCAGGGCAGAGGAGCGGGCCGGCAGCACGAGATGTCCGGACAGGAAATTCCCTCCTGGTATCCAGAGACCGGGGCCCCACTCCTTTTCCCATCCCCTGTCTGTCACGCCGGAGTCGAGATCGTCGCCACTCGAATCACGCTGAATCGGCGCTGAACCAGCATGAGAGGTGGCTGGACTGCTGAGTCCACAGCCGGTTCAACGACGCAGAGAGAGGCCCGGTTCGGCTGGAAGCATACCCCACGAACCTGCATTCCAATCCCCTCCCCCCCCCCTTTTCCCAATCCGGTGCCCGGACGGCGACGGTCCCCGTCCGACCGCCGCCATGGACAGGGGGGCAGCACTTGTCGGAAAGACGGTGTCAGGCGCCAGTGAGCGGCCGGCCGCAGCCAATCCGCAAAGACAAAGTGCTCGAGAGGTGGCAGCACGGGTCGGAACGGGCTGATCGGGTCAGAGGGAACCCAGGGCACGCCGGCCGCCCGCCGGGATGGACGAGGAGTCGTGAGGCGGGAGGCAAACGGGCAGGTTGCCTGACTGTCTGTGGTGGCGGGGGTGTCATCGCCCGTCCTACTTCCATCATGTAAGTGTTCCCATCATTCTAAAAGGAGGTGGGTGGGGGCGCAAAATTGATTTAAATATGATCTTTCGGAATCAGTGAGTTTACAGGAGGAAATAACCTTAAAAATTGAGTTTATATATTTAATTTTAATTTTATGTCCAGGCTGGTAACCTTATTTAGGTATAGGTAAGAGATAGGACCTACTCATTATGAGGGTCTGGCTTGACGGTTTAGTTAATTAATCGGAGATGTTTCATTAATTCTTTCGCCAAGATATGGTCAGGCGGCTGGAGGTTTGTTGGAAATTAGTGGTAAACTGTTTATAAAGGAATATTGTACGTAATTAGAGAGCCAGGTATGGTTCTAAATATCACTTGATTGCTGTTTTGTTACTGGTTCGCGCTGGGTTAGCCAAATGTCTAAAAAGGAATGTTATATGTGAGTAGAGTTGCCGGGTAGGTTTCTAAAAATTCGTTACATTGTGGTTTTGTCTAAAGTTGGTTTGCGCTTGGTTATAAAATCGTCAAAAGGGTATATTGTATGTGATTAGAGAGCCAAGTATGGTCCCAAAATTCACTATATTGCTGCGTTGCTAAAACTCGTTCGCATTAAATTAGCTAATTGTCTCAAAAGGGTATATTGTATGTGAGTAGGGTAACTGAGATTAATCAAATATATATCTTGCTAATTAACCTGAGAAAGGGTGTTCAAAAAGGGGGAGGGGCATCACCTTACCGAGACCGAGATTTACGGCCGCTGCTGAAGAGCAGGTGCGGGCATTTTTGAGGCCAAAATCCCAAGGTAAGTGCCGTATTCATTATTAATATGTGACTGGAGAATGGAAGTTAGGAGGACGCGGACCAAAGTATTATATGTTATTTCCACACCCGTTGAAATATGGGCTGTAACCTTTTGTTTTGTTTCCGTAAGATTAGCGTTGAAAGCTTGTAAAACATTGTAAATCGTATATTAATTCATGACTTTGACGTGTGAAGTCCATATTGCCAGAAGGTTTCCAGTTGCAGTAATTTTGACATTAAGTGGAAAAGTAGAGTTTTGTGGTTGCATTCAAGTCCCGGATTAATTGGTAAATGTGTCAAAGAATTTGGAACGTATCCATATAAATAACCTGGTCCAGAGTCCCCCGGTCTGTCGTGTGAGCTAAACACTTGTGTTTATTTCGTGTGTGCAAATTGTTTCTCGAGTAGGCTATGTCATCTTGTTGAGCCATTTTTGGTTTAGGTCAAAGAGTGAAGGCGTCCGGCCATGTTTCATTGCCCACCTTAAAGTAAATCAGGTGATTCTGCAGGTGGAGATGTAATTTGTATTTAGTTTTGATTTTGTTTGTATTTGTTTGATGGGACCTGGTTGTCAGCCGGGTTACAACGTGACGGAGTTAAACGAGTTTTACGGGGGTTTAACTTGACTTTGTGGGTGCATTTGACGACTCTTTATGGGTGTTGATTAAGCGCGTAAGCGCGTATTACGAGGAAGGGAGTATAGAATAGGGTTGGAGAGTTGGGGAGACCTGTAACGGGATATATTTTTCCATTATTTGCGAAGACTGTTAAGTGACGTATTCAATGACGTCATGGGCCTGGGGTAACGTAATCAAGTGACGTCATACCCTGCAAGGCCTGTCTTAGGGTGTAAATGGGTTTCAAGGAGGCAAGTCGACTTGTGTGCCCGGCTCTTATGTCGATATACCTATCAACATGGCCGATAGGTGTGCAGTGGAAGCTTCCCAAAAATGGGATGTGTCATTAATAAGCAGGCAGGGTCAGTTATGTTTGCATGCCATCAGTTTCAGTACGCCGTTGCGAAGCGATGGCGGAGGTCCAGGCAAAGTGTAAGTCCTGAAGGGGGAGGTCAGGTCCAGGCAGGTACGTGAGCCCAGAGGAGGGCGGCCACTGGGAAGGCAAAGTGTAAGGCCTCCCGCAGCCTCCGGCCAAATCGATAGGTCCAGGCAAAGTGTAAGTCCTAAGGTTTAGGCAAAGTGTAAGTCCTAAGGGGGCAAAGTGTAAGACCTCTCGCGGAACGATAGGTCCAGGCAAAGTGTAAGTCCTGAGGTTTAGGCAAAGTGTAAGTCCTAAGGGGGCGAAGTGTAAGTCCTCCTGGGGCAGGATACCTAAGTCCCCGAATAATTTATTAGCTCCTTTGTTATATCGGCGGTGTGCAGACATTGGCGACCCATAAGTCCTACCCATTTGGCAAGAAGATTTGTGAGGGACATTCATCCTACCTGGGGGTCAATCTTCCGTCTGGTATCCGGCACTATTGGAAGGGAATTTTCGGGGTCGCAACAAAATAATTGGGGCGTATGAAAGCGGAATGACTGGAGGGGAGATCGGGAGTATGGATGATGAGGGATAAATTTTAGGCTAAGACCCAATAGGTGTTATGCGACTAACTCAGCCGGCCAGTCAGACGGAACGAGAAACTTGACGGATATATTAAAGTTAAGAAACGCCATCATTTGCTTCCACCTAGCACCGGCCTATACAATGTTCCAGAAATGTTCAGCCTCCACCACTTGTAAGCATCGACCGACATCCGATGCATTTGTATGCGAGAGGGGATCAAAATCGTCTTTCTCTATCCCACCATTTCGGTCAAGCTAATTTGTGAAAATCCTAACAAGACATTTTCGAGCATTTGAAAAAAACTTATGTTTTTTTCTTTTCTTTTTTCTTTCTAAATTTCTTTTATTTCTTTTATTTCTTTTTCAAATTTTTCGGTCATTAACCACACCCTACCACGCTACATATTCATTTTGATAAGTCTGTTACTGTTTCGTCATCGGAATTGCGTTATCTCGGTGTGGACTTACACTTGGCGAGCTGTTCATTGAGCGTTAAACGACGGTGGAGCCCTTGCGCGACGCGATGTTGCAGTGCAACTCGAGCTGGTCATTGGTCTCTCGGCTGCGGCTGGCGGGTTTTGTTAACTTCGCAAGGCCTTATCTAAAGTTGCCACTCGAAGTTGTGTCGGCAGTGATGGACGGGGAGTCCGGTGCGTGTGGTGCAGTCGCCCCGTTTATTCGTGAAGGTGTCGTGTAGTCATTTCCCGACATTTCCGAGTGGAATGATCTGCACGAACGTCATGCATTTGTCGATGCGACACCAACTCAGATCGGCATTGTAGTGCCAGGCTGCGTGCCGGTGTCTGTCTCTACCACGTGCGCTGCCTATTCATGTGGCAGAGTATCTAGCAGCTTTAACGGCGATTGTTAGTGTGGAGCGGGGGCCGTTTACACTGTTTTGTGATAATGCCGGCGTTTATTATAATTTGCAAAAAGGACTCTGTCCTCGCCCCTGGCTAGCAGTGATGTGTCACGTTTTCAATTCGCGCGCTTTTTCTGTTCGGTATATACCGTCGTGTATGAGTCCCGCAGATGCTCCCTCGCACTCTCCCGTTCTGTAATCAGAGTCCGCACATGAACGTGTTTTTCTTGTCTGGGCCAATCAGCGGCCCAGGACATCGGATGATCGGCCCGGAAATTGGTGTTGCGTGCCTTTTTCGGGTCACTTCTGTGGTCAGTGTGTCAGTCGCGCCTCTGCTCCTGCCGCCAATATATGCTGTCGGCCGGCGCCACGGTCGACAACAACTGTTGTTGTCACGCGCACCTGCGCTCGGCACGCGCACCTTCAGTCTTCGCGCCAAGACGCTGCTTACGCGCGGATGGCCCCCGTAAACGGCCGGGTCCACTCGAACCCGCACCGGCAACCTCACTCGAGCATCGTGCCCACCGGCAGCCGACGCGCACCGACGAACGCGAGAGGCGACTGGCTGAACGCCCCTCAACCGACGCCGGCCCGCCGGCCGGCGGCGGCTCAGCGGCAGCCGGCACACCAGCCCCGCAGAGCAGCTCCGCCAGCACCCGGCAGGCGGCGCGCGGGTCGCCGGCCGCAGTCAGCGGCCACCAGGGGCCCGGGAACGATTTTAAAGTTGGGGGGGGGGGGGGGGGAGGGGAGGGGTGCGAAACCAAATATTTTGTTTTGATAATCAGTTTTGAGTTTTGACACTTCTAATCTTGGTGCACCTTTTCGTTGTCAAATTTTCCTCATTGGAAACCGAAAACACGGTTCGAAAGCTCATCAGAAATAAGTTTGAAACTATTTCTACATTTTTTGGTTCATGTCAATATTGAGGTCACCAGAGGTCATCAAAGGTCAGATTTTCCAGTTTTAGTACATCACTCCAGAAACCCCCCAATATCTCGGGAACTGCTAGGAACAAATTAAAAAAAAGCAATCGAGAGCTCTTGAAATATTAAATCATAACGTGTCATCAAATTTTATCTCAGGTTAATGGTTTGGACTCCAGAGGTCATCAAATGTCAAAAGGGTTATTTTTTGGCAAAACGTTCGCAAATAACTTTTTACCTAATAAAGATACGGCAATGATTTTGACGACACCATGTTCGTCTCGTCAAAGCGCTTCGAATCACTTTCATTTGGACTAGTTTAGGTCAACTTAGAACTTTGACCTCAGGTCAAGGTCAAGTGGTTGTCGTGGTCCGGTATCGCAAATAATAACGCTTCACGCCGATTGCGGGTATATGTATGACCTCACGCGAACAGACACAGACAGGGGAGCGGCAGCTGCTCGCGCCACCGCGTCCCGACCCAGAGTCCGGCCGGCCGCACGCCGACCCCGGACGCTGACCCGCGGCCGTGGGCGATCACGTGACCGCGTCCAGCGGCCCGAGGCCGGGCTAGCCGGCGGCCGGAGCGGCGGAGCCAGCGGCCGGCGGGCCGCAGACAAATCGTCCAACGCCATCACATCTCCCTCCCCCCCAACAGTCTGCCACACACAATCTGCGGTGCCAAACAGCGGCTCCAGGCTCCGGCGGCGGCCGGACAGCGACTCCAGGCTCCGGCGGCAACCAGACAGCGGGTCCAGGCTCCGGCGGTGGCCAGACAGCGACTCCAGGCTCTGGCGGCGGCCAGACAGCGACTCCAGTTTCCGACGGCAGCCAGACATCGGCTCCAGGCTCCGGCGGCGGCCTTACAGCGACTCCAGGCTCCGGCGGCGGCCAGACAGCGGCTCCAGACTCCGGCGGCGGTCAGACAGCGGCTCCAGGCTCCGGCGGCGGCCTTACAGCGACTCTAGGCTCGGGCGGCGGCCAGACAGCGACTCCAGGCTCCGGCGGCGGCCAGACAGCGACTCCAGGCTCCGGCGGCGGCCAGACAGCGGCTCCAGACTCCGGCCGCCGCGGCAGCGGCGGCAGCTCGCCCGGCAGCGGCGGTGGCTCGCCGGGCAGCAGCGGTGGTGGCTCAACTTTCAGCGACGGCAGTGGCAGAGGATTGCCCAGCAGCGGCGGAGGCCGGTCTGACAGCGGCGGAGGCTGGCCTAGCAGCGGCGGAGGCCGGCTCGGCAGCGGCGGAAGCTGGCTCGGCAGCGGCGGAGGTCGGCCCGGCAGCGGTGGAGGCTGGCCTGGCAGCGGGGACTCGCCTGGAAGCGGCGGCAGCGGCGACAGCGGCATTGGCTCGCCCGGCATAGACTGCAGTGGTGGAGGCTGACCTGGCAGCGGCGGAGGCTCCCCTGGCAACAACGGTGGCTCGCTTGAAAGCGGCAAAGGCTGGCCTGGCAGCGACGATGGCTTGCCTGGCAGCGGCGGAGACTGGTCTGGCGGCGGCGGGTGCTGGTCTGGCAGCGGCGGAGGCTGGCCCGGCAGCGGTGGTGGCTGGCCCGGCAGCGACGGAGGCTTGCCTGGCAGCGGCGGAGTCTGGCCTGGCAGCGGCGGAGGCTTGCCTGGCAGCGGTGGTGGCTGGCCTGGCAGCGGCGGAGGCTGGCCTGGCAGCGGCGGAGTCTGGCCTGGCAGCAGCGGAGGCTTGCCTGGCAGCAGCGGAGGCTTGCCTGGCAGCGGTGGTGGCTGGCCCGGCAGCGGCGGAGTCTGGCCTGGCAGCGGTAATCGCCGGGGTACGGTGCCCATCCCCGGTAGGCTTGACAGTGCCGGAAGAGCCGGAAGAGACCGTGCCGGAAGAGACCGTGGCGGAGGCAGAGGCGACTGCGGAGGAGGCAGAGGCGACCGCGACGGAGGCGGTAGCGCCGGGAGAGGCTCGTTGGTCGGCGGCGGTGGCAGCGGCGCGGGCTCGCTGGAGGTGCGGACGGACGAAGAGTGTCCGGCTCGTCCGCAGTCCCCGCACGAGGACAGCTGTCGCAGTACGGCTGCGACAGTCCGTCGCTCATTCGGGGTCAGAGCCGGATCCCAGAAGGAGTGGATGCTGAGGCTATGCAGGTCCGCCTCGAGTTTTGCGAGGTCGAGCCTCTCGCCCATCTCCGGTATGCTCGACAGGAGGCAGAAGTCTTCCCATCTTTCCTTCCACGCGCGAAACGCGTCGCCACGGTCCGTCGCCAGGTCGAGTTGATCAGGCTGTACAGCTCGCCCCAGCCAGGAAGTGCTGTTCACTGGAAGTACTTGTTGCAGCGCACCGGCCGTCGGTGCAGAATGTTCGCGTGACATGTTCACTTACCGGCGGGCTTCCGGCCGGCGGGCCGCAGAAAAATCGTCCAACGGCATGACAGTAGCGACCCAAGTAGGTCATGTTGCATATTTGGAGACGTGGCTCGACGAGATAAACACTTTATGCCGGTTTCATTTCTTTATCTTCATTCCATCGAGAGTTATTGACACACAAAGTGTTGGTGACCTCAGCTGACCTCGGCTGACCCTGTAGGGGTCACTGAACAAAAATTGAACCTGGATCATCAATACTAGCCTATGATAATATGATCCAGAAGGAATTGGATTGATATCATGCGTGTCCTCGGAATAGGAAACATTTTAATATTTCCCCAATTACTTATAATGGGAGGTCACGAAATTGACCCGACCGGCGACCTTAGGTCACAGATATTCAAAATCTTAGATATTATAATTGTAGGTACCTATGACCTTATGCAATTCTGTAAGTTTGAAACCGATCGACAAAAAACTGTGACTGTGGTACGACAGCAAACTTATTTGGAGGTGTGGTCACGTAACCTGACCTGAGATGACCCGTGGTCAAGCATTGCACATAATGTGGGTAATTGATGCCCGAACAGGTGTGTCAACAACGGCGGCTGAAAAGGCGGCGCTGTGCGCCGTGTGCCGTTTTTGAAACGGTGGCGCTGTGCGCCTTGCGCCGTTTTTGAAACGACAAAAACGGCGCGCCGCCGTTTTTTTCGCTATCCTCGAAAAACCTTAGTGGGGGGGGGGGGGGGGGCGTCTAAACGTCCCGTCCCCGGCACGGCGGGGATTAACATAACATAAAAATAAAAAAAAATATGAAAAAGTGGGGGTCATGCCACCCCGCCCGTTTCCTACTATGAACCGTATGCCTTTGTAAACCCGCATGTCGTCTGATAAAATACTCGTACCTGACTCCTGACGTTTATTTTCTTCTTGAAGAAGCCCACCAGTGTGGGCTGTACCGACCGTGTCATCACCGTATCACGGTAACCTACGACCTTTACGATACATCTTGCTTGCTGCCGCCCCGTCGGCAGAGACAGCGAGGACAGCTAGAGGGCCGCACACCAGTTTGACCACATCCGTAACGTTGACGTGGGATAAACTTATAAACAAAATGCAGCAGATGTTTATCGCCGTCAGTGCAGCAGCGGATCCAGAACGGGAGTTAGGGGGGGGGGGGCAAAATTCCAAAAAGTGTCACATAATTCTGAAAACTCATCGCTTGAATTCGCTTGCTTCTGCATTGATAGCTGATTTAAAACAAACCTTGGTAAAGCAAACCTTGGTAAAACAAACCTTGGTAAAGCAAACCTTGGTAAAGCAAACCTTGGTAAAGCAAACCTTGGTAAAGCAAACCTTGGTAAAGCAAACCTTGGTAAAGCAAACCTTGGTAAAGGTTGCTTAGATTTGCTTCTATATCAGGAAATGTGTCAATTTTGCGTCGATTTCAGTCGGTTTGGGGGGGAGGCAATTGCCCATTTTGCCCAACAATCCGCCACTGCGCCAGTGCGTCATTTTAACGACGACTCGCCAGCAGACAACTGCCACGGAATGTACTGCTACCAAAGTTTTCCATTATATCTCATAGAACATTTAATGGAAAAAGGAAAAGGAAGGAAAAGAGAGGTATATGATACTGCTATAAAGACAAAGCTAAATTATAATAATACTTATGGCATGCTATAAAAGAAAACGAAAACAAATGAAAGTGACATAAGGAGGCTTTCATATTGTATACAACTTTTTGTGAAGAAAATTGAAAGAACTCATTTTTAGGGAAACTTCTGCTCGTCAAAGTTGGGTGGGTGGGGGGGGGGGCGCCGCCCCCCGGTCCAGATGTTGGGGGGGGGGGGGCAAGCGCCCCCGCTGCCCCCCTGTTCCCGGGCCCCTGGTGGCCACCTACCAAGGCCCGCCGCCGGCGCAGCCGGCTCCTCCTCCTCCTCTTCCTCCTCCTCTTCCTCGTCGGGGACGCCGCCCAAAAACGACGTCTCGACAGCGGGCGGCGTCGCTGCTGACGCCGCACTGAGCAGTGAGCACGGAGTGGGGCTCCGAGACCGTTGCCCACATGCCACATACAGTGCCGTCCCAATGCGGACCGCGCGACGCGGGCGTTTTTTTTCTCACCCGCCGAGCGCGCCGGGGCGCCCAGGCCGGGCGGCCGGGAGGGCAACTGCCATTGATATAAGTACTCTGCCACTGCCGCCACTCAGCGGCAGGCGCAACCGCCGGGCGGGGCCCGGGGGCCGGCCGCGGGACGGACGGGGTGATACGCGATTCGTGCCGGGCCGGCCGGTCTCCGGCACGAAACGGGCTCGTCCTGGGCCGTTCCGCTCAGTTCCCCTAGCGGCACGGACGTGAAACCAGGGAGGCGGGCCCGTGTCTTGTATGAACCGAGTGGCGTGCCGGACGGTGCCCGTCTCCCGACACTGCACCAGCCGGGTACTTATCCGGGCCAAGTTAAACGCTGTTCAACTTTTCGTCCGCCCGGGCGCCCGGGCGGCTTCCTCTGCCAGGGACGGCGGAAGGTTTACAGTGAGGTGGGGACAAATCGCGGGATGAGGGGAAAATCGTCTTTTTAATCCGATTCTTGTCATCCGACAACAATAAGGATATCGCCTGAAGTATCTAAGGATGAGACAGGGAACCGACGTCAGCTGACGGCGGCGGCCCGCTCCTCTGACGTCAATCCAGCGCATGCGCACTGGGTTGCGGTGGAAGTATGTGCTCCGGCCCGACAGCGCCGCTTGGGGCTGTCGCTTCTTTTTTTGGTTAGCATAGTTGGTTCATTGTTTCACATTTATAATATACCAGTAAATATGCTAGGATAATGATTGCAAATTTTGTGAAAATAATTATATGCTTAATCTGAACGGGCCGAACTGGGCCTGGGCCTCAATATTATGAATTTGACCGGGCTTGGTCCAGGCCTGGACTTGGTGTTCATGGGCCTGGGCCGGGCTGGGCTGGGGGTTGGTGGGCCCGTGGCGAACACTGGTCGACACCCCACTACCCCCAATCCAACAGACACGCGGAGGCAGCCGCCAAAGCAGTCCAGCAGCTGATCCAGGTCACTATAGTCGGTGACCTGGACACCGACGCGTACGCCAGAGGACTGCTGGAGCTGCGAAACACGCCCGTGGCAGACGGCCGGTCACCCTCTCAGGTCGTCTACGGACATCCTCTGCGGTCGGCGGTCCCGCCACATCACCGGGCATTCGCCACTCAGCACCAGGCCGCCGCTGACGCCTGCGAAAAACGGGCCACGACCACTGCCCGTTTTTCACTGCCACACCACACCACTGCCGCCGCCGCCCAGGAGCGTAACGACGCGAGCGCCAAGCCGCTGCGCCCTCTCCAGATGGGGGCTCACGTCACGGTGCTAGGCCACCACACCGGCCTGTGGGACAGGCAGGGAACAATAGTCGCATCAGGCTATCGCCGCGACTATTTAATTAAGTTCCCAAGCGGGCGCATTCTGTGGAGAAACCGTCGCTTCGTCCGCCCCTGCCGCCCACTAGCTGCCGTCCCATCTGGCGGCGCTCACAAGGGCCGCCGCCCACAGTCAGCCGCCGAGCCGCGACCTTCACCAGGGGTCGCGCCACCAGGGGTCGCACCTGAAACAGCCCCCAAGTTCATTGTGGTGTTGTGCAGTTCATCGACGTCGCGTACTCCCCCCGTCTCACTGGAGGATCCAGGGGGGGGGGGGGCACCGAGGCCATGACCTCCCCAAACGCTCAAGTCGTAAGGCCAAACTATGTTTTGGCCTCCCCCAAACCGGCCAGCACACGTACCAATCTAGGTAAACAAAAAATATTTCGCGCTGAGCATTGGTGTCATCCTTATAGAGGGCCATAGGTAAGGAAATTGCTACCAAATGCTGCCAATGAGACGTCAATGGCATGGTCAAATCTGATTAGTTCTGAAACGCCCCCTTCTAACTCGGCTCCTATGGAGAGTAGACGGAATCCAAAAACACTGTTCGATAGCTCGTCAAAAATCATTTCGAAATTATGTGATGCTTTTTTGGCTCAGGTCAATATTGAGGTCAACAGAGGTCATCAAATGCCAGATTTTCTAGTTTAAGGACTTCGCTCCAGAAACCCCCAAATATCTCGGGAACTATGATAGCTAGGAGCAAACAACAACAAAGCAATATAAATATATTACACAAATGCAATCGCCATTGGTGTCCTCAAATTTTAGCTTAGGTCAATAGTTTAGGCTCCAGAGGTCACCAAAGGCCAAAAGACCATTTTTGGGTCAAACTGTTTTTTCTCTTCTTCTCGCAAATAACTGTTTGCCTAATAAAGATAAGGTAATAATGTTTACCCCATCAAGTTTGCCTCGTCAAGGCGCTTCGAACTGTATGCATGCATACCAGGTTAGGTCAACTTATAAATTTGAACTCAAGTTAAGGTCAAGTGGTGACTCAAGTAGGTCATGATGCATATTGAAGAACGTGTCTTAAGGCAAACATATTGGTGACAGTTTCACTTATCTATCTTAACTATATGTGGCCACCCCGCTCCCGTCAGTCGTGCTCGAGGGCCAATACAGACTACACGTTGATGCCGCTCTCTGAAACCGCACATACAGTAAAGCTATTGTGTACGGCAATACGGGGGCCACGACATTCTTTCTATTGTTAGAGTTGTGAATGTGGGCAGGCATACTCCTTACCAAAGAAGCATAGCATAGGAATGTCATTTTAACGTTAACCCGCCATTGACCGAGGAGGAGGGGTGTTTAACGCCCCTGATGAATTTTCGTAATAGCTCAAAAACCAATACCGCTATCAACGTGAAACTTCGGATACCTTCTTCTAAATCACGTTTACGTCTTCTGTGAAAAAATAAAGAAATTTTGTCGATTTTTTTTTCTCGAGTTATATCGAATTTAGTGACGTCATACGAGTTTTACACCAAAATCAGCTAAAATGCAACAGACCGTACAAATGCCATATTTTGAGAAAAATGTAATACAAAACGTCAAAAGATAGAAAATGGCAAGGGCTACAAAATGGCTATCTCAGAATTTTGAAAAGTTTGGTTTTAGACTCCCAAAAAGTAAAACAAAATGGGGGGGAGGGGTGGGGGAATGCCCGCTATTTTTTTTTCTTCAAAGATATTCAAACAGCCGGAAGATATGTCAGAGGACCATATATGGGAAACTATCATACCAAATTTCAGAATGAAATTGGGTAACTCATGACGTCATATTTCAAAATGGAAGTTTTTGTCTTTTATTGACCAGATACAGACAAATAAATGGCACCGCTGTATTTCTGAGACAGAAGTGGTCTAGAAACATGCCTTTCCTATTTATATTTATCAATTTAAAATGTTGACCTTCAGTGACCTGAACTTGGCCTGAACCAGACTGGTTATTGATTCGACTCTAATTGAATCGATGAGAATCGTTCAATTATCCCTTGAATCAAAGAAGAATCGATTCACCACCGGATTTTTTAATTTATGAATCATGATTGATTTAAAGCCCGCGTAGAAACAAGACTGATTGAATAAAAAAGACTGCAATGCTATTTCAATGGCGAGTCAAGCGTAGTTTGATAAAAAACATTATTCTTTGAATCGGAAAGAATAATTTCTCAAAATGGTTATCTATGAATCAAACGGTGACTGAATCATTCATATTCCAAAATGAATCGTGATTGAATCCTTCCAAAAAAGGTGAATCAATAACCAGTCTGACCTGAACTTGACATTAGCTTCACATAAATGAAGTCAGGTGGTAAAACTACTATCACTATCGCATTCTACGTGGAAAATAACTCATACAACATGTGTTGCATGACTTCCGTAAATATTTTGAGCATAGTGACCTTTTGTGACCTGATCTTGACCTTGGCCAACAATCTCACTTTAGCTCATGCGGGATGTGTATCACACCTTTGGCAGCACTTTGGGTGATCATGGTCGTAATTGAAGCCTTTGGATGGAAAGTATGGGCCATAAACTCAAATACGTCGATTGTGACCTTTGACCTGACCGTGACCTGACATCTGACCTCACTTTGACATTGTTGAGTATGCTTTCGATTTGTCTCATTGAGAGCTTTCGATTACCGCCTTGTGCGTCTCGCTGCGATCATTGGTTCGGAAGATAACCAGGGGGCGTTTAACGCCCCCCCCCCCCGTCAATGGCGTTCTGCTGAGACTCCAGTCAATGCCGGGTTAAAGGAGGCAGAAACATGTTCCCTACTGTGTAATGAACCATCCTCTTTGCAGAATATCTCTGCAATAAATCGCAATCCTTTATTATCCCATTCCTTTATAATAATTTTGTGATATCTTATATTATCTGAAAACGTGCCTCCAGTGACTGGCTCTCGGGCAGAGAACCTGCGCCTCGTGCATATTAATATACATGTGCTCTTTTTCATCATCCTAACTGGTTTCGCTCAAGAGGAAATCTGTAAATGACTTAGATATTATATCCGGGGGTGTTTATGGTATGTTGAATAAATCAGTTCTCATATTTCAGAGGTATGAATAGAACAGCTCAGGTTTGTTTCACAATGGAAACACAATTCTAAAGAATAGTGTTATCCAATGTTCAACCAACCTTCGGTTAAGGTTTATTCTAATGTTTGTAAAAGGGTATTCCTATTGAAGGGGCTGAAGGGCACTGGTTTATGGAATGTCCATGTTTCCACTAACCATAGCACCTACGACAGTGATGTTTCTCTCTATCACATTCACTCATGATTATTATCTCAATACTAACGAACCAGTAATCCAACGTGAAACGAACTTACACATTTACCTCCGATCGTGTTCGCTCGTTATTTGCTGAGGGTAGTTGCCGGAATACGCACCCGTTTCTGATTGGACCTGCACACTGCGAGAAAATTTGACTAGGTTACTATGGTAACCCATTAGTTCCAACTTTTACCAGGGGTTGGTTACCACCTGGTACGCATACCACCCATGCTACCAGTACCTTACCATAGTAGGCTAGTTAAGCTTACTAACAGGTTACCATAGCTGTACCGCCTACCCTAGTAACCCTTACCACGGTCATACCACTTACCCTACTCAGTGTTACCAACCCCTTACCAACCCCCTAGTAACCCTTACTACGGTCATACCACCTGCCCTGCTCAGTGTTACCAAACCCTTACCAACCCCCTAGTAACCCTTACCACGGTCATACCACCTACCCTGCTCAGTGTTACCAATCTCTTACCAACCCCCTAGTAACCCTTACCACGGTCATACCACATACCCTGCTCAGTGTTACCAACCCCTTACCAACCCCCTAGTAACCCTTACCACTGTCATACCACCTACCCTGCTCAGTGTTACCAACCCCTTACCAACCCCCTAGTAACCCTTACCACGGTCATACTACTTACCCTACTCAGTGCTACCAACCCCTTGCCAACCATGTTAGGCGCAGTTAAGTAAGTGTAGGTGTAGAGATGAGCCGCAAGAGGGTGTAGCTCCTGACCAAGGAACGTATGCGCAGATTGTGGTTAGGGGGTCAGAAAAGGAGCCTACAGGATCAGGGACCAGTGGTAGTTCTGATAGGGGCATAAGGGAGGAGGATAAGGCAAAGGTGGATAGTGCGGCTGGGGTTTGGAAGTGTGTTGGAGGGTCACGTTTCTGGAGACCCAACATTGTGGAAAGTAATGCTAGGGCCACAGACAGTAAGGATGAGGAGGGGTGCTGGGTAATGGAGGGTGGTAGCAGAATCTGGAGGAGGAAGAGGGAAGGGGATCAGGAGGGATGGACAAAAGTTCAGGGTAGAGTCAGGCAGTACAGCCCCAGGGAACATCAGCAGGTTACACTAGCAAATAGGTTCAGTGCGTTAGAGTCAGCAGCTGAAAGTGACAAGGTACAGATTCAGCATTTAGTGGTTGGGGACTCGAGGGTAAGGCCCTTAAGGCGAACATTCTGTGGGAAGAGGGACAAATGTATAGTTAAACCGGGGGCAAAAGTAGTTGATATGGGCCCTGTCATTGAGGCAGAACTGGGTAGGAGTAGTCCGGAGACAGTTATAATACAGGTGGGGGTGAACAACATAGGACCTAGGCGGAGTGTGAGAATAGTAGCAGAGTACCGGAGCCTGCTGCAGAGGTTGAAGGAGTCCAGGAAACCAGTCATTGTGACTGGCATCCTCCCTCGCTGTGGAGCCAGTGAGGAGTGGTACTCGAGAGCTCTGTCTGTGAACAGCTCAGTTCAGAACTTATGTTCAGCTATGGGGCTTAGTTATGTAGACTTATGGGATCAGTTCTATGAGTGGCATAGGTACTATATGAAGGATGGGCTTCACTTATCGGATGAGGGGGCAAGGGCTTTGGGAGATGCCTACAGAAGTGTCATTCAGGGAAACTAGGTAGGAGGGGGGGTTCAGGGACGCTAGTACTAGGGCATCAAGAAGTAAGCATTGGTAGAAGTTCATGTCAGAATAGGACAGTAGATCATAATTCCCTCAGAATTAGTAGAGTCAGCTCAAAGTATAAGATCACATGTGTGTTGCTGAATGCCCAAAGTATTAGGTCTAAATTTGATGAGTTTGAGTGTTATGTTGCCCTTGAAAAGCCTGATATCATTTGTGTAACCGAGACATGGGTTAGTGAGGGGTATAATAGGGATAGGCTACAGGATTTCGAGTTACAAGGGTATAACATGTTCTCATACTGCAGAGAATCACGGCAGGGAGGCGGAGTGTTTGTATATGTAAATAGCTTGTACTGCACTACTAGAGTTGATGATTCTAGTAAAGTAAAAGAAGTAGAATCAATCTGGCTTGACATTAAAATTGGTACAGGAAACAGAGGAAGGTTGAGGATAGGTGCATTTTACAGACCAGGGAATCTTCCAAGGAACTCCCAAGCTGAAACAGACCAAGATATGTGTGAGGAAATACGTAGGAACTTTCGGGCTCAGTGTCTTATTATGGGAGATTTTAACTTAAGAGGATACGAAAGTATAGCAGAGGAAACAAATGAGTGTAGGTTGTATAGGCAAATCTTTGAAGAGGAGCTTTTCATGCATCAGTTTGTAACAGAGCCAACCAGACATTGCTCCATTCTAGACCTTGTATTCTCAGACAACAGTGATCTAGTTAGTGACATAAGTATTTGTGCAGGTCTAGGAACGAGTGATCACAATATGGTTAAATTCAATATCTCATCAGAAATGAGGCCCAAAGATAACCTTATTATGGTTCCAAACTTCAGCCGGGCTGATTTTGATGGTATTAGAAATGACCTCGCACAGATAAAATGGAACGTTGAGTTGGCAGGTTTAGATGCATGTGAGGCCTGGATTGTTTTCAAAGCTAGATTAAGCCAAATTCAAAATCGGCATATACCCCTCAGGCACAAACGTAACAGAACCAAGGGCAATCCAGTTTGGCTTACCCCAGAAGTAAGGAGTGCTATACAAGCTAAAAGAAGTGCATTTGGCATTTTGAAGGGATCTTCACTAGATATAAATCAGAAGGCCTACCAGAATGCAAGAAATTCAGTTAAGAAAAAGGTCAGAGCAGCTAAAAGGGCAAAGGAACTTGATTTAGCTAGACATTGTAATGCAGATAGTAAGAAGTTCTTCAGTTTTTATAAGTTAAGTACAGTTTCCAAAAATATAGGTCCATTTAAGGTAGATGATGTGTTAGTTAGCAAGGACAGTGAAATGGTTGAAGTGCTTAATGATCAGTTTCAATCTGTCTTTACTATCGAGGACCAGAGTAGTATTGCAGCACTTCAGCCTGAGCTAGAGACAGAGGAGACTATAGGAGAGCTAGGTGGCATAAGTAGTGAACTTGTTCTAGAATATCTAAAGAAAGTAAGGCCTAACAAGGCAGAAGGACCTGATGAAATCCATGCTAGACTTTTAAGAGAATCTGAAAGGGAGTTGTCGGTTCCATTAGCCATAATATTTTCTAAATCACTTGCAGATAGTAAAATTCCACTTGATTGGAAAAGAGCAAATGTTGTTCCTATTCATAAAAAGGGAGATAGAAGTAAAGAGGAAAACTATAGACCAGTTAGTCTGACCTCATTAGTCTGCAAGGTGCTTGAATCAATCATCAAAGATAAGATTGTTGAATTCTTGGAGCAAAATGAACTCATCAAAGATACACAGCATGGCTTTAGGAAGGGCCGTTCTTGTTTAACTAATCTTCTGGAGTTTTTGGAGGTTGCAACAGATAGCGTTGATCAGGGTAAACAGCTAGATGTAGCTTTTCTTGATTTCAGTAAAGCATTTGACAAAGTCCCCCATACAAGACTGGGGTTGCAACTTAAAATTCATGGGATCAGGGGCAAGATTCTGGATTGGATAGAAACGTGGCTTTCAGGACGCCAGCAAAGGGTTATATTGATTGGGTGCCAATCACAATGGAAGGAGGTTCTCAGTGGGGTTCCACAGGGCTCAGTCCTGGGCCCATTGCTTTTTATAATATTTGTGAATGCAATTGAGAACAGTATAGACAGCAAAGTCTTGAAATTTGCAGACGATCTAAAAGTTGTCAGGATTATTAGAGGAAAACATGATCAGGATGTTTTTCAATCAGATCTGGACAAGCTAGTTGAGTGGTCTGAAGCATGGCAGATGAAATTCAATTTGAGTAAATGTAAGATTATGCACGCTGGACGGGTTAGCAGTAAACATAGGTATGAAATGGGTGGGCAGAAAATGGAGCAGATTGAAAAGGAAAGAGATTTAGGTGTCGTGGTAAACAATAGACTATCAGCGTCAGACCAGGTTGTAGAAGCTAGGAAAAAGGCACTTAGAATGCTAGGGGCCATTAACAGAAATGTTTCCTACAAGAGTGAAAAGGTAATAACAAAACTGTATTGTGCATACGTTAGACCACATTTGGAGTATTGTGTACAAGCCTGGTCTCCAACATATGAGAAAGATTGCTGGTTGTTAGAAAGAGTTCAAAAAAGGGCAACAAAAATGATTAATTGTCTTGGTAGTTTACCTTATGAAGATAGATTAAGGAAATTGGGTATGTTTTCACTTAGATATAGAAGGCTAAGAGGAGATCTAATTGAAGTCTTCAAATTTGTAAATAGTCAGCATTCTGGATATTTAAAGGGTATGTTTGAGTTCAATAGGGAAAATCGAGGTAGAGGTCATCAGCATAAACTCATTATGAAACAAAGTAAGACTAGGCTACGACAGTCATTTTTCAGTAGAAGGGTTGTAGGACATTGGAATATGCTACCAGGGGATGTCGCTGATGCAGTGACACTTGCTTCCTTCAAAATTAGATTAGATAAATACTTTACAGAGAAGGGATTAGTTCATAAATACTCGTGGGATTAGCCTTCTTTTATGCAGGTAGAGTAAGGTGATTTGAAGGGGCGAGACTGGTGGAGGGGGGATGGGGGGGGGGGGGGGGGGGGTGCAACCTCGGATGGGCCCAAGAGGCTCTTTGTTGCACTTTTCTTTTATGTCTTTATGTCTTTATGTTGCAATTGGAAATGACAAAACACAGTCGCTCAATCTGGAAGTATATTTTCAACGTTCACCTTTCACGTACACACGATATATTGAATGACAACTCGTTGCTCAAGACACAGCCGTACAGGCGCTGACCTCAATTATTATTGTGGGCGCCTTATCAAGACGACTGTCTTCTAAATGCGCTATGCCCATCGGGACAATTGTTTGCTCGACAATTAAGTTGTTGCTCTTCTAAACTTGTTTCAGGAAAGAGTGACTTGGTGCACCGCGGACTTCATCTTCCCCTTCCCTTCCCCCAAGATCCTTAGAGGACTCATCAGCGCAGCTTCTGCAAGCACAAACAAATCGTTCCCGGTAAACAACACAACTGAAATCGTCTTGTTTTTTACACGGTTAATTGTACCTTATGATGCTTTACATTATGCTTTGAATTCATATGTATAATTAATTCATCGTCCCTTCACGTACGTCTGCTTAGAGCTTTAAATTGTTTTGTTTCCTCAGTAGGTATAGGTTATAGGTACTTACCCATTATTATTCCCAACGCTTGACTTCAGCCGCAGCAACAACCGACACGGTGACCAATGTTTCACAAGTCACAACACTAACTTCACCTTTTTCACCAACGCTTCACTTCCCATCCACCCCTTCCTCGCCCTACGGGAGCTTTTTTCACCTTCGCCCTACGGGGGGGGGGTCTGACAGGCCCCCCTGTTAACTTCCAAACCAAGCAACTTAGAGCAATGCGGCGAGTACCAGCACATTGCCTGTCATGAGAGGAATCTTACAGTATGCGATTTTTAGGTTTCAGGTCAACAGATGACCTTCCAGGTCAAGTGAATGACCTCGGATTTACCACGTCCAGAACAGCGATTTTGCCCTTCAAAAAACCTCAAAATGAGAAATGGATAAATGTAAATAAAAAGGCATGTTCCTAGACCAGTTTTGGCGCTCAGAGATACAGAACAGGTAATTATTTGTTCGTATCTTGTCCAAAAAAGTAAAAAAGTTATTTGAAAAAATGACGTCATCAGTTTCTTATACTTAGGGAGCCATCACTCGGTCAAAAATGAAGATATTGCTTTGAAATTTGGTATGAGTATTTTCCATACTCATTTCTCTTACATATATTCCGGTTTTCATAGTATCTTTGAAAATTTTGATTTTGTGGATATTTAAAAAAAAAAACTTTTTTTAATTTTAGGGGTCAAAAACAACATTTTGAAAATCTGAGATAGCCATTTTAAAGAAAATGCCATTTTGGATCTTTCATCAATTCCGTTTGCTATTTGCTTTAAAACTCTATTTTCTACGATTTTTCAAATATTTCTATTTTTTACCAACATGACGTCATCAAAACGTCATTATTTCCCAAATGTCTGAACCAATTTCAACGAAATTTGTACAGCCTACGTATAATTGCTGTAAACTCTGCTACCGAAAATTTCAACAACATGCACCGCATGCGTAAAAGGTTATTCAAGAAAAACCTCAGGGGGGGGGGCTGTCAGGCGAGGGTTAACACCGCATCTGCGCCGAGCACGATAAACAGCACCGCACTTTGCCGCCGTCCGCCGCCACTGACGGACGGCTTCGTGAGAACCGTTGCACGCGCTTAAAGCGCCCGCAGGTATCCATAGCAACGCAACGACCAGGGCACCTGGTCATCTATTAGTAACCCTTACCACCCACATCCAATGTGCTCCTTTAGTATTGCTATAGTAACTGCTACCACACTGAGAGGAAATTTGACTAGGTTACTATGGTAACCCATTAGTTCCAACTTTTACCAGGGGGATTGGTTACCACCTGGTGACGTATACCACCCATGTTACCAGTACCTTACCATAGTAGGCTAGTTAAGCTTACTAACAGGTTACCATAGCTGTACCGCCTACCCTAGTAACCCTTACCACGGTCATACCACCCACCCTACTCAGTGTTACCAACCCCTTACTAACCCCCTAGTACCCCTTACTACGGTCATACCACCTGTCCTGCTCAGTGTTACCAGCCCCTTACCAAGCCCCAGTAACCCTTACCACGGTCATACTACCTACCCTGCTCATTGTTACCAACCCCTTACCAACCCCCTAGTAACCCTTACCACGGTCATACCACATACCCTGCTCAGTGTTACCAACCCCTTACCAACCCCCTAGTAACCCTTACCACGGTCATACCACCTACCCTGCTCAGTGTTACCAGCCCCTTACCAGCCCCCTAGTAACCCTTACCACGGTCATACCACCTACCCTACTCAGTTCTACCAATCCCTTACCAAACATGTTGCAATGAGAAATGACAAAACGCAGTCGCTCAATCTGGAAGTATATCTGCAACGTTCACCTTTCACGTACACACGATATATTGAATACAACTCGTTGCTCAAGACAAAGCCGTACAGGCGCCGACCTCAATTATTATTGTGGGCGCCCTATCAGCACGACTGTCTTCTAAATGCGCTATGCACATCGGGACAATTGCTTGCTCGACAATTAAGTTGTTGCTCTTCTAAACTTGTCTCAGGGAAGAGTGGCGTGGTGCACCGCGGACTTCATCTTCCCCTTCCCTTCCCCCAAGATCCTTAGAGGACTCATCAGCGCAGCTTCTGCAAGCACAAACAAATCGTTCCCGTTAAACAACACAACTGAAATCGTCTTGTTTTTTTTTACACGGTTGATTGTATCTTATGATGCTTTAAATTATGCTTTTAATTCATATGTATAATTAATTCATCGTCCCTTCACGTACGTCCGCTTAGAGCTTTAAATTGTTTTGCTTCCTCAGTAGGTATAGGTTATAGGTATACTTACCCATTCTTATTCCTAACGTCTGACTTCAGCCGCAGCGACAACCGTCACGGTGACCAATGTTTCAGAAGTCACAACACTAACTTCACCTTTTCACCAACGCTTCTGACGGACCGCTTCGCTTCTGACGGACGGACGCCGCCACTGACGGACGGCTTCGTGAGAACCGTTGCACGCGCTTGAAGCGCCCGCAGGTATCCATAGCAACGCAACGACCAGGGCACCTAGTCATCTATTAGTAACCCTTACCACCCACATCCAATGTGCTCCTTTAGTATTGCTATAGTATCTGCTACCACCCCATATACGTAGTCACTGTTACTAAGGCCTTACCAGGGGTCCTAGTCACTGCCACTAAGGTGCTACCAGGGGTACGGCTTGGCATGGTAACTGTCACTAGAGTCTTACCAGGGTCTAGTAACTGAAACTAAGGTGTTACCATGGTGGCACTTGGCAGGACCCTGGTATTGACCTGGTCAGACCTTGGTAACTGGCGGGGGTTGGTAGACCCCTGGTAACTATTTCTCTCAGTGCACTCCATATACGTAGTCACTGTTACTAAGGCCTTACCAGGGGTCCTAGTCACTGATACTAAGGTGCTACCAGGGGTGCGGCTTGGCATGGTCACTGACACTAGAGTCTTACCAGGGGTCTAGTAACGGAAACTACGGTGTTACCATGGTGCCACTTGGCAGGACCATGGTATTGACCTGGTCAGACCTTGGTAACTGGCGGGGGTTGGTAGACCCCTGGTAACTATTTCTCTCAGTGCAGTCTCCGCACGTACGGCTGCTGCCGGGAGGCGACGAAGCCCCGCTGTGCCCGCCTTATTACAAACCCGCTGCATCACCTCATTAATAGTTGGAGCCGGGCTCTCATTATCAACACGGGGCGGAATGAAACATCACCAGCGGTGTATCTGTCTGATAAGACAATGCCACCCGGCGGACATTGATTCGCTCGGCTACACCAGCCAGTCCTTGGCTGTGGCAGAGGTCTGGAACGGCATGGGGAAGGGGAACGATATAGCAAACGGGCCGGCAACACGCGCCCCCACAAGATCCGACTTGACCAAATGCCAGTGGGTAATCTGCCTCTTCTTAGCCTGCCT